>MQSX02000043.1:0-94482 GCA_001939105.2 Sugiyamaella xylanicola (nom. inval.)
TCACTAATTGGTGGGGAATCCTGTAACGTCAAACATGCTGAATCAAGTCAACATGAGTAAACAGCCTGTAATCAGGTCAACATGTGAATAGTCTAACTGGTCATATGTGGGTGGTGGAATTGAGATTGTATTATTTTGATTGTATTATTTTATGTATGTAGGACTTTAAATGAGATTTATTATTATAATAATTATTATTATTGGCTCTAGAGGATGTCTATGCAGATATATGTAGCCCACCAAATTATCAAAAAAGTGAGAGCAAAAAGGTTCAGCACCTTCTGTTCACGCCTGGTCTCCCACGGCATTACTGATCAAGGCTCTCAGAGGCTTAAATATGATTGATCGGACGGGAAATCTTGTTTTACTCTGGATATGGCCGAACCTGTTTATTCGTTTCTTGACAGACTATTATCATACTTGGACAAATCTGGTTGTTGAATCACAACAATCGCAGATATCTAATGATAAAGAGTACCAGAAGAGCCTCGTATCGGGTACTTATATATACAAGATATATTCTTTTATATAGCTATTTACAGTTGCATTGAGCGGGGAATCAGGTTTTATACAATTAATAAAAGAACGAGATGTCAGGATTTTTGCAATCAGCTTAGAAACCCATGCCACCCATTCCTCCCATACCACCCATAGGAGGGGCACCGCCAGCAGGAGGAGCGGGTTCAGGAGCATCAACGATAGCACACTCGGTAGTGGCCAACAAAGAGGCAACGCCAGAGGCATCAACAAGACCAGTACGGACGACCTTGAAAGGATCAATGATACCAGATGCAATCATGTCAGTGTACTCACCAGTGGCAGCATCGAAACCCTTGTTGAAGTCCTCACCGAACTCGTCAATAAGCTTGCCAACGACGACAGAACCTTCACCACCAGCATTATCAACAATGGTCTTGGCAGGTCTGGTAATGGCAGTACGGATGATTTGGACACCAAGCTTTTGATCAAAGTTATCGGTCTTAACATCAGACAAGACACGAGAGGCCTTGAGCAAGGCAGTACCACCGCCAGGAAGGATACCCTCCTCAACAGCAGCACGAGTGGCGTTGAGAGCATCGACGAAACGATCCTTCTTCTCACCAACCTCAACCTCAGATGAACCACCAATCTTAATGACAGCAACACCGCCAGAAAGCTTGGCTAAACGTTCTTGAAGCTTTTCACGCTCATACTCACTGGTAGTAGAATCGTTAATGAAGCTTCTAATTTGTTCACATCTTTGCATAATGTTATCCTTATCACCTTCACCATTGAGGATGATAGTGTCCTCCTTGGTGATGGTAAGAGATCCAGAAGTACCGAACAACTCGATAGTAGCGTTCTCAGGCTTGATGTCCAACTCCTCGGTAAACACAGTACCTCCAGTTAAGATAGCGATATCACCAAGAATGCTCTTACGGTTGTCACCAAAGCCAGGAGCCTTGACAGCAGCGACTTGAACTTGTCCTCTAAGCTTGTTAAGAATACAAGCAGCGAGAGCCTCGCCATCGACGTCTTCAGCAATGATAACCAAAGGACGACGGGTCTTGTTAGACAACTCCAAAGCAGGTAAAACATCTTGGATGCTAGAAATTTTCTTTTCAGAAAGTAGCAAAAGGGGGTTTTCAAATTCGACCTTACCAGACTTGGTATCGGTAACAAAGTAAGGAGAAATATAACCACGGTCAAATCTCATACCCTCAGTAACCTCAAGCTCATCTTCAAGAGTCTTTCCCTCCTTGACGGTGATAACACCTTCCTTTCCAACCTTCTCCATGGCATTGGCAATCAATTTACCAATATGAGAATCGCCATTGGCAGAAATGGTGGCGACTTGTGCGATTTCTTCAGAGGTAGTGATCTCACGCTTGTGTTGTTGAAGGAATTGAACAACAGCCTCAACAGCAGCCTGAGATCCTCTTCTCAAATCCATAGGATTACAACCAGCAGCAACGTTCTTGACAGACTCAGTGAAGATAGAACGTCCCAAAACAGTGGCACTGGTAGTACCGTCACCAGCAGACTCATTGGTCTTGGAGGCAACTTCTTGCAATAACTTGGCACCCAAGTTCTCAAACTTGTCTTTTAAAGTAATGCTCTTGGCAACAGTGACACCATCCTTGGTGATCTTGGGAGCACCGAAAGATTGTTCAATAAGGACATTACGACCCTTAGGACCCAAAGTAACTGAAACAGCCTGAGCCAAGGTATCGACACCCTTGAGAAGAGCAGCACGACCCTCAACACCGAACTTGAGTTCTTTGTGAGAATAGTTTCGGACAGCCGAAAGGGCAGTCTTATGAGCACCAGAAGGACGCGATAGAACTCTTTGCATTGTTCAATAAAAAAATTCTTGTTCTGTGCACGAAATACGCAAAAACTCAAACAATCAAGCTAGAATCTCAAAGAACAACTTGTGCTTCTCTATGGGTGTTTAAATATTTCGTTCCTGAAATTTCTCAGCCTTTCCATCCCACCCGTACCCATATTAACCCTAGCCCACGCACGGGCAGGACGTTAAAAGAGCGGGGATAAGCCAATTCGAAGTACCCAGAACCTGGCTTGCCATCAGATTCTGGCGGTGGTTGACGTTCTGTCCCGCAGGTCAATTTATTTATTATTATATTCCATATAGCATTATTATCCACTATGTAATCGCCAAACCTTCTAACAGTTAGACTCTGTATCAGACGTAAATCCGGGGTAGACCGATTTGCAGAATATCAGTGGCTTATAAAAGGTTACACTATTCAACTACGTCCACCACCACAAACCGCATCTGAACGTCAACATCCTGGCATATATACTGCCAAAATGGACTTAAATGGTAGGTGAAAGGCTTCAATTGCTTAGATAAGGGGGTTTTCTTTTGCCTCTGGCGGCTGGGGTTCCGCCCCAGACCCCACTGCTCCTTTCGCTAAGCTCGACTCGTCACTTGAGTCCCCAGGCTCGTTCGCGAAGCGAACACAACGGGGTCTGGGGCAGCGCCCCAGCCGCCGGAGGCACAATGGCCAACACTAACAACACAGGATTCAGTCCTATTTTGGCGGTGTTCTACTCGGTGTTTCACCCCACGGAGGGGTCGAAGGTACTGAGCCAGGTGCCGTCTGGAGCGGTCGTCCCGCTGACAGAGGAAGAGCGAAAATGCGATTCGTCTGCTTTGAATGAACCTTTGATCCCTTTTTATGCAGTTAAGAACTATGTGATCCCCAAACCACAACTGTGTAATAGACTGGTGTCGGTAAAGATCAATGATTATAGGGTTGTGGGGTATCCCGTACATATCTATGGCACTGAGTACGAGAGAAACTCTTTTACTTTCAACTTTTCCTTTGTGTTTGCTGCGAATGCGGACTCAATTGTTTATGAAATGTCTATTCGAAGATTGGCTCGCATGTTTATGGCTTTGGAGGAGCAGTCGCATTACTTGTCTGCTGCCAATACCAATCTGCGCACTATTGATAACATCCATAATATCATTGAACAGATTTATCAGGACTTGAACAACTATTCTGAATGCCAAATCCCAATTGATGAGTCCAATACTGTGGATATGAAACTCTTTCCAATGATACCACCTCCGCCAGAGGTCGAATCATTCCATGTTCCAATCTCAACCGTCCATTTACAGCTCTTACTAGATGAGAATTGGGACCCTACCATGGAAAAGATTATTCCATATATAAATGGTATCAACTCTATTCGAAGGATAGCAGATCTAGCCGATGCGGACTACGAGCTCACTAAACAATGTATTCAGCATTTGATGTATTATCGATGTCTCGTGATAGTTGATATTTTCCAGTTTTCCAATATTTATGCAGCGACGTCGGATATCTCTCAGTTTCTCACTGATCCAGACATGTTTCAGGAGTTTCAAGCTTATGTATATAGGCCCCCGATAAAGACGTCGAGTTCCTCGCTAATGCTGTCCACCTCACAAGGCAAATCCAGACTATCTGCTAGCCAGGGAAGCAGCCAGGCATCAAGTGCACCTATGTTATCTCCTGGTAGCAGCAAATCTATCCTTTCTACTTCATCTTCTTCTACGTCAACAATCCAGTCTGTGACCGGGGTCAATGGAATATCAGGCCGTGTTCCTCATCAGGCTCTGCCATCTGGCCAACCTGCATCAAATTCACAAGCATATCTCAACCCCAATCCGCTGTCAATTATCCCTTGCTTTAATCTATATCGATCGCTTAGCCAGGGAGTGACGCTTTATGAATGGTATGTCGACCATCAAAAGTTTTTGCAAGACATTGATGTTCGTAGATTCGTTTCTTTCGGAGTCATTAAAGGGCTTATCTACAGAGTACATTCCTATCCTATATACGAATCACGGCATAAGCATCGTTTTAATCATCATTCTGCTTTATCAACTGTGGCAGCCCCAATACCGACATCTGGATCCGGTCCTACATCTGCTGCCGCGTCGACAGGATCTTTTACATCTGATCGTCGTCTCAGTAGACATGACTCTGATCTTCGACGGCCCTTCCAGCAACAGTCTTTTCGCAGTAAAAATGATGATACTTTGAGCGAATCTCAGAGTATCGAGGAAATGGTGGCAGAAATAGTTCGACAACCTCGACACTTCGATTCCATTTGTACTGATTTACGGTTGCCAAAACAGCAAGTCGAAGCTATTCTCCAGAAGAAAGGAGACTGGACTGTTGTTAGCGCATAGCCTGCTTCGTTATATGCCAGAATGCGCCACAAATTATGCCTGAAAAGAGTTTGACATAACATACTATTCAGAAGAGTTTGTCTGATATAACCACTTTTCAACTTAGACCTTAACATTAGCACATATTGTCGCTTCTACTTTTTTGTCTAATGTCGAGCAGGGCTTCATTCAATCGTCCCTGTTTATAAGCGAGTTTTAAGCGAGAAATTTCATCAAAAGAAAGTTCTCTACCAGCTCGTTCCTCAAGAACTTTGGACGAAATTTTATTAGCAGCAGAACCTGTCACCTTTAACGCTGCATCATGCTTTCGAGCATACTGGGCCTGTACTCGCAAAGTCCAGGTTTCTCGATATCCCACTGTCTCAGAATATGTTAACTTATAACCAATGTCGGATTTTTCGTCCTTGTCAAAGGCCAGAAACTTGTTTCGCGATGTTCTGATACTCCAACCTCCGTTCTCTAAAGGGCCCAATGTAAATATCTGGTCTTGTCCAATGGAGACGGCTTTGCAATGCAATGGCGGATCCGCAGGAGCCGTTAGATAATTGCCTTCTGTATTTTTAAAAGAAAACTCATTGCTTGGGGTCTCTTCGTCCACAGCGCTGATGCTCGCTCCTTGGAAATCTAACTTTGACAAAACAAATACCTGTTGAACCTTTCGTGGTTCGATATCTGAATTTTTAGATCCTATAATGTCAACATCATCTGATAAATACAATTTACCATTAATATCACTCGAAATGACTATCGGCCTGCCTTCATCAGTGAAAGTAAGTACTATTGGACCTTTGAGCTCTACAACCTCCTGCGCTGAAAGCCATCCTTCTTCGATAGCTGTTGAACTCGAACTAGCATTTGACTTTCCAGAACTTGATTTTGAGACACGTGAATTGTCGCTATTGATACTAGTCTTCTTTTTTTTCTTTGGCTTATCGCCTTTGAACACAAGTTTTGATACCATTCCTGTGAGAAACGGTTCAGTCTGATTCGTTTCTTCGACGTCCCTTCTCACTGAATATAAACCTCGATCGATAGAATATGCTTATATAACAGAAAGTAGGATCCTGCAGGGTCCTGTGGTCAGGAAAGGCTCCCATGCCCACGGGGTCTGGGGCGCTGCCCCAGACCCCGTTGTTCCCGCTCAAATTAATGGTGAACCGCTCATCGTTTGGAGAGTAGTAGATAGCGTCTAGTGTCTGTTATGAGTCTCATGCTGGTTTTTTTGAATTCGAATTGATAATGCAATAATTAATTAAGGCTATAATAGCTTTGATGCTGCTCGACAAAAGACTCACGACGGTAGCGGTACGCATTTTGAGACACATGTTTGCCCAGCGTAAGCGTAGCAGCATTTGAATCTAGACTATTATAGGATTCAGCTTTGATTCGGTCGTAGACACCTGTGGCTATTAGCTCCACACCGTATTCTCCACCTTCGGCGTTTGATGGCTTGGTGAGAATTACATCGGCATACTGTTTAGTGGGCTCGACATATTCTATCACCTCAGGTCGTAGGTGATTGAGGTAAGTGTCAATCAGGAGTGAGAGGTTGGAGTTATCTGGCTTGACATCACGCAGGAGTAGACGAGAAAGCCTTGTGTCAGCATCAACATCGACATAAACTTTCATAATAGCTTTCTCACGTACTATAGCATCATACAGTGCATATGGCCCAGTGAGAATGGCAACTATCGGTGTCTTATCTGGGATAGTGTTTGGAATAACAGCAGCAGCATCAGAAACAGAAACCGATTCAGAATCTGATTCAATGGCCTCAGTATCGACAGCATTGTCTAATATCGAGCCATTTTCTTCTAATCTATTCCAGAATGCATCGGTTTCAAGGTCTCTGGCTAGTCGATTAAAGTCGAACCTCCGAGGAGTATAAGCATCCTTATCTTTATCACTATGTGTCAGGTCGTCATGTTCTCGATCATATTGAGCCAAGTCTACTTGTCTTACATTAATTGGAAATGCTTTATTAAAAGGTTCAGTGCGTAAATCATTTAGCTGAGATGCTAAAAGGTTACTGATATCATGTTTACCTGATCCATGTCCACCTCCAACAAGAACCAATAAATGGTTCTGAGAATGCATCAAATTTTTTGTCTATACTACGACCACTGGTTAGCCAAGCTGAGAAATTGCTAGACTACAACAAGCCTTTAAAATATAACGAATGTTTATTATAGTTGGGTGTTAAGTGCTGCTTATCGGGTTAGAGTTTAAAAGATGGTTCAAAAATTATATATGTCGATGTGAATGAATCAAAAGATAAGGTTCTTATCAAGGAAGTGCGTTTAAAAGAATAGTATGGTAGTAAACCGCCAAATTTAAAGAACTTCACGGCTGAAATTCTCCAAAATAATGGATATGTAAAAGCGCCAGAAAAGTCAAAATAATTATTTCAAATCAACCTTAAAACATTCCACCTAGCATATCAGCATTTCCGATAAAGATGTCATTCAACAAGGAAGAAGATGACGAAATCAATTTCACATCGTCGGAAGACGTAGCTGTTTACCCCTCTTTTGAGTCGATGGATCTCAAACCAAGTCTGTTGAAGGGTATTTATGCATATGGATTCGAAGCCCCCAGTGCTATTCAAAGCCGGGCTATTTCACAAATTATCAGTGGAAGAGATACTATTGCCCAGGCACAGTCAGGAACAGGTAAAACTGCCACATTTTCTATTTCCATGCTTGAGGTTATTGAGACTAAGTCTCGAGACGTCCAAGGTAAGTCGAGTTATATGATCGAAAGAAATGGACATGCCTTTGCCATCTCTAGCCCATTTTGACTGTTTTAAACAGCTCTTAATATATACGATCAAAGCAATAGATATTGTTGCTGATCGGAAATCGCCAAATCATAGCTATCTCTAAGTAGGTGCTGGTTGCTAGAGAGATTCGGTGCAACAATCTACAGGACAAAGTACTAACAACGCCGTAGCTATTGTAATGAGTCCTACTAGAGAACTGGCCATTCAGATTCAGAATGTGATTATGGCCCTTGGAGACTATATGAATGTACAGTGTCATGCTTGTATCGGAGGAACAAGCGTAGGAGAAGATATTCGGAAACTTGGCAGAGGTCAGCACGTTGTGTCTGGTACACCTGGTCGAGTCAAAGATATGATCAAAAGAAGATTTTTAGATACCAGACACGTTAAAATGATTATCCTCGACGAAGCTGATACATTGCTTGAACAGGGACACCAACAAGATATTTACGACATCTACCGATATTTACCGCCAGCTACTCAAGTAGTCGTTGTTAGTGCGACATTGCCAAATGACGTTCTGCAGCTAACTTCAAAGTTTATGACAGATCCGGTACGGATATTGGTGAAGCGTGATGAATTGACTTTAGAAGGATTGAAGCAGTATTTTATTGCCGTTGAAAAAGAAGACTGGAAATTCGATACTCTTTGTGATTTATACGATACGCTGACAATCACCCAGGCGGTGATTTTCTGCAACACAAGAAGGAAAGTCGACTGGTTGACCGAAAAAATGAAGGAGGCGAACTTTACAGTTGTTTCGATGCATGGTGAAATGGAACAAAAACAAAGAAATGAAATTATGCAAGAATTCCGACAGGGAAACTCTCGAGTATTAATTTCGACTGATGTCTGGGCTAGAGGTATCGATGTACAACAGGTATCACTCGTTATAAATTATGATTTACCAAATAGTCGTGAAAACTACATCCATAGAATTGGTAGATCAGGAAGATTTGGCAGAAAAGGTGTGGCAATCAATTTTGTGACTGATGATGAAGTTCAAATCCTCCACGATATTGAGCAATACTACAGTACTCAAATTGATGAAATGCCTATGAATATTAACGAAATGCTTTAATTTAGTGTATAGATAGCTAGCAGAAGAGTAGCAAAATGTAAAATTAATGAGATAGCAATGTGACATAATGAGGTAGTAATTATCCTATAGGCTACGCTACATGTTATAGTTGCTCATACAGGGCAACACCTTGTAAATGAGAATGATGGTTTGCTGCCACCCCTATGACAGCTTATAATCTCTATTGGAGGATGTTCAATTCGTCGGTCTTGCCTTGAGACCAAAGAAGGACATTGTCCGAAGCACTAGCAAACCAGGCCTCATAAGTTGGCGCCTCCACATAGGCAACGTGGGGCGTCAGGATAACATTGTCTCCGAGTTTTCTCCACTCGCTATCTAAAGGTAATGGCTCTTTGTCAAAAACATCAAAAGCTCCACCTCTAATCTTGCCCTCCTTAAGAATTTTAAGCAGGGGAGCCTCTTCAATAAGAGGTCCACGAGAGGTGTTGATCAGGAAAGCAGATGGCTTTAGTAGCTTTAAATCTTCTTCACCAATAATTCCACGAGTTGATGATGAAAGAACCAAGTGAACAGACACAATATCAGCAGTCTTGAGAAGCTCCTCCTTCGAGACAACCTTGATATATTCCTTTTGAGAAGGGGTCAATCGGTCCTCTGTAAGATGAGGGGACCATGCGATAATCTTGGCACCAAATACTCGGGCAACTTCTGCAGTAAAACCACCCAAATGGCCAAGTCCAATTAAACCCAGAGTACTACCTTTAATATGGAATGGCAATTCTTGTGATTCCTTTGGACTGGTTGACTGCCATCTTGGTGTACCCGCTTTAACCTCTCGGTCATAAGCAGGGATCTTCCTGACGGTACTTGAAATAATTGCCCAAATATGTTCGGCAGTACCATTACCTCCTTGACCTTCATACTCCTTTTTAGGAGGAGATACTTTTGGCCCTCCAGTAGTAGCTACAATTATACCTAGCTCTTTTGCAGCCTTGGCATCAATTGCAGGGTTTCTGTTGCCATTTGTAGTAATTAATTTGAGATTAGGAAGCTTAGACAATGTTTGACGAGACAAGACTGTTCTCTCACGAGTAGTAACGATAACTGCGTATGGTGCGAGTTTTTCAACTAGATCACTCTCTGGGATATAATCGTTGAAACTGGTGATCTCAATACCTGCAGCTCGAACTGCTTCCCAATTTCCAAAAGATTGTGCAACATTTTGGTAGTCGTCGAGAATTGCCAATTTATGTGAGCCCATTTTGAGGTGAGATAATAATAACTGATAACTTCAATGGGTTTCAGCAATTGGACCGAAATTTGATCGTGTTTTATAGTCCAATACCAAACCAATTACGTAATAAGACGTCAAAATGATACATATTTCGGCGCTCATCGGCACCCCACATTTTCGACATATTAACGAGACTTTCGAGACTTTGTCGATGGTAATATAGGGCTTACAACTCTTCAGTGCTATTCAAGTTTAGCTAGTTCACCCAGGGTGTTCACAACTCTACCACTTCGTTTGTTTCTGGACTGTCTTGGCACTCACGGAATACTTTAAAAGATAAGATAACAGATTATCGGAGAGGTGCAGGACATTGGCGTGGGGGTACGTCCGCAGTACGGGGTATTATTGTCTCGAGGAATAGACGAGATACGCTACTATTATGTTACATACTCTAAGAGGAATGAAATGAAAAGATGCCAGGAGAGAAATGCCAGGAGGAAAAGAACTAACTGAGGGCCCAGTCATGTCCCTTATATCGATTGTATAAACGTGCTGCCGTATATTCCGCGTGGGAATATGTACGCAACAAAATATTATTTGTTACTGCCATGTGCTTCTGTCTGCCTTGCAGAATATTTTATTTCTCCACAGATATCAAACAACTTTTTGCTTTGTCCAAGGGTATCGAGACCGTTCACCGTTAAACGGCACAAGTGCCGATCTTTTCTCGTGGTTCGATCGGTTGGTCTATTGGTGCCAGGAGCGGTGAATGACAGTTAATCTTGTCAATCTTTACCTCCTGAAGAAACAAACTTTAAAAGTGGAGACATGTTTCCGCAGGTACCTTATTATGATTCATCAGACGATTGTACTGAGTATCTTGCCAGTGCTACTCGTGCTGACGATTAATATGTTTATTGGCTCCTGGGGCTTCGTAAATAATACAAATGCTCTTTTCTATATTAAATGACGAGGAAATATGTAGTATAAATATTAACTCTTAGCCATTGAAAAGTGAGACAGGAACCCCTGATCAACTGCATTCAGATTAGACATGGTTGCTTTTACTAAGTTAGTTCTAGGTACAGCTACCTTACTGGTTAGCCAGGTACTTGCCGTTAACAGCACTTGGCCCTCTGATGGTAGCACCCCTTCCAGAGATGTCATCATCTCTCAGGCTGTACAACAAGTTGAGAATATCATTGACGGCTCAACTTTTACTTCTAACTGTACAAAGTGTCTCGCAGGTCTCCAGATCGGAAAGTTCCTTGCCTTGACATATCCTGATATTGTTCCTGATGTCTTGACTGAATTATGTACCAAGGAAAAATACTCGACTTTTGATCCTTGTAACGTCGCTTTCGGCAAATACTCCACCACAGAAGGCAAAAGTGGATCTGACGTTACCAACGTTCTCCAATTGATTGATGCTGCTGGGCTTGACGGTGAATACATTTGTTATTACCAGCTAAATGAAGCTTGTCCCTTGCCAGAGACGCCCAAGTTTGACCTGAGTTCCTGGTGGCCCGAAAAGCCCACCAATCTAACTCTTCCTACTCCTTCAAATGAGACTTTCAATGTTATTCATGTTTCTGACCTTCACGTCGAGTTAACTTATAAAGTCGGTTCTGAGGCTAATTGTTCTCAGTATATGTGCTGTACCTCTCACAGTTATAATGAAGATGCTCCCAATGGTACAGTTCTTGAACCCGCCGGAACTTGGGGTGGTTATTACTGTGACGTCCCCCCAGTTTTGTTGGATAATTCGTTACAAACAATCGGCAACCTCTCTTCAAACTTCTCTTTCGAATTTGCTATTTTCACTGGTGACATGGTTGACCACGACGATGATCAATACCTCTCGTTGAGTTACACTATCGAGAGTGAAGAGGAGATTTACTACGCCCTAAAAAATAACTTAAAGGGCATCCCAGTTTATGCCACTCTCGGAAATCACGACTCTTTCCCATACGGACAGATCGCTCAGAATTCATCTGGATTTGCTAACAAGTTTGAGTGGAACACAGATCTCGCTGGTGATTTGTGGGCTGATAGATTCGACTGGGTCAGCTCTGAAGTCGGTGACCAAATCCGTACTAACTATGCTGCATACGCTACCACCACTAAACGTGGTTTGCGTGTTATCTCTCTCAACTCGAATTTCTGGTATACTGCAAACTATTATAACTACTGGAACACCTCTCAACCTGATGAATCAGGGATCTTCAAGTTTTTGGTAGATGAACTCGTTGCTAGTGAACAAAAGGGTCAGCGTGTTTGGATCGTGGCACATGTTCCCACAGGTGGTGATGCTAGTAATGCTCTTCCTGGTCCGACTGCTGTCTTCGGTCAGATCATTGAGAGATTCTCACCCTATACCATTGCAGGTGTTTTCTTTGGCCATACCCACGAAGATCAATTCCAAATTTTCTATGCTGACAATGGATCCAATAGAACCGCTGGTAATGCTCTTCAAACTGCCTACCTTGCAGAGTCGATTACTCCTCTGTCAGAGTATAATCCTGGCTGGAGATATTACAAGGTTGATACTGAGACGTTTTCTATCATGGACTCTGTGAACTATTACTTCCCTTTGAATGAAACCTTTGGTGATAACAATGCCATTCCTGAGTGGCACTTTGGTTATTCTGCCCGTGAAACTTACGACCTCAACAACACCTGGCCTGCCAACGCTCCATTAAATGCCACCTTCTGGCATTACGCTGCCCAGAATATTTACAACACAAAATCGCTAAGAGATTCTTATCTTAGCAATGAGTACAGAAGATCGCCTTATGTTCCTTCCTGTGATACTCTCAAGTGCCGTAACAGCATGCTGTGCTACTTTTCTAGTGGTACTGTAGACCAGGCACTCGCTTGTGAGAAACAATATAACCTTACTGATCCAGTATTTTTCTAAATAGAAATATATTTTGATAACTTTCAGATGAATTGGCTGGTTTAAAGCGGATCATTCTACTCCGTTTGCTACCAACTATTGATGAAATACGTCAGTGCCGAACTTTAATTTTTTCTAGGCAGTGATCAATATCAACATGCTAGAGTTACTTCCCCTGATTCTTCCTGAAACTGCATCCAACCGGTATTTATGCAGCTTCGGTAGGCGTGGGGGCAAACTAGTTGGTTTGGCTGCACCTTCTCCCCATTTCCACCCCCACATACCCTCTATTAGTTCATCTCTTGTAGCTGTTTCGTGGGGATATTCGGAAAGTCTCCGCTTACCCCCACCTATAAATAGTTGCCAACTTTCCAGTAGAAATCTAGTTGTTCTCCCACTCATTGCCAAATAATCAATTCAAAAGACAAATTCAAACAATGACTTTAGCTACACACTTCACCTTGAACAGCGGTTACAAGATTCCTTCCATTGGTCTTGGAACCTGGCAATCTAAGCCCAACGAGGTTGCCAATGCCGTCGAAGTTGCCTTGAAGAACAAGTATAGACACATTGACGGTGCTGCTATCTACCAAAATGAGAATGAAGTTGGTGACGGAATCCGTGCCTCAGGTGTTCCCCGTGAGGAGATCTTTGTTACTTCAAAATTGTGGAACAATAGTCACCGTGGTGATGAAGTCGAAAAGGCTCTTGACAAGACTTTGTCTGATTTGCGTCTTGACTATGTCGACCTTTATCTTATTCACTGGCCCGCTCACTTTGCTCCTGGCAAAGGTTTCTTCCCCAAGGATGACAATGGAAAGGTCATTCTCGACCAAGTCCCAATTGCCGAAACTTGGAAGGCTATGGAGGCTTTAGTTAAGAAGGGAAAGGCCAAGAGCATCGGTGTCTCTAACTTCACAATTGAGCAGATTGAGGAGCTTTTGAAGACTGCTGAGATCCCTCCTGCTGCCAACCAAATTGAGGCTCACCCTGAGCTTCAACAATCCAAGCTCTTGGACTACCTCAAGAGCAAGAATATCCTTGCTGTGGCTTACAGCCCTCTTGGTAACAATATCTATGGCAAGCCTCGTGTTTTGGATCACGACAAGGTCCAAGCTATTGCCAAGAAGCTCAATAAAGAGCCTGCCAATGTTCTTATTTCATGGGCCATCCAAAGAGGTACTGCTGTCTTACCCAAGAGTATTACTGAGAGCAGAATTATTTCCAACTACGATGTCTTTGAGCTTTCGAAGGAAGATTTTGCTGAGCTGAACTCCCTCGAAAAGCATGGCCGTTTGAACGACCCTGTTGAGTGGGGAGTAGATATTTTCGGCGAGCACGAGGGTGCTGGTCTCGTTAAATGCTAGACTAATTATATAATGAGTATGTAAGAAAATATCAATTTAAACGAGTCGAATTATTGTCTCAGGGGTAAAATGCAGCATGCAGGATTTAAATGCATCCCTGCATATGAGCTTATGCCAGCCAAATAGATAGCAGAACAGATTCATCTAGATCAGAGGGAGCTATACCGTAAAGTGTTTCCATAACGCTGCTTTCAAAAACTGGGCACAGCATAAAGAAGTATTTTGGCAATTTGATACAACTACCGACTGTCTACAATCTTTCCATAAGCTATATACGAGCTATCTATAGGCCACCTACAGACCAGATCCTCAGTGGAGAATTATTGACCACAACAAGCAACAAATTGAGCAGAATCGATTGATCCAATGGTCCCAGCAGGGACAAAAACCTCCTGCGAAGCAGGAGCAACGGGGTCTGGGGCAGAGCCCCAGCCGCCGGAGGCATACGGGTGGACACAGTCCAGTGGGCCGACTTTTTATTTAAAGTTGCTTGTCTCTAGAATACTGGATACTGACAGCGCATGGAGTGACCTCATTGTTGTCTATATTATTACGGACCGGTGTGGTCCTTCTGATCTAAGATGATCTTATCAATCAATCTAATCTACTACATGCGGATACTCGGCGACAGATGCCAATGCTCACCAAGTACAAAGAGAAGAGCAACGGCACTGCTTCGGGATATGTGGAATTAAATCGCCACCGTCCTGAGTCATTGCTGACAGAGCTGCGCTGCTGTTGAGCAGCTGTATCTGTTTACTTCATTAAACGCGATGCTCTCTGCTGTCTATCCATATTTTGCTATCTCGAGTCACCGCGCTGCTGCCTGCTCTTTCTGCATACCACCTCGTGTTGGCGTTTCACAGGTGCTGTGGGTGTAATAATATTAATATTATTTAATGATTTTTATATAATTGCTCTCTCGGCGCGTCGCGTCTAAGTGTCGTCTCAGTAGCAACGACCATCACACACCAATCAGGGGCACATACCTTGGCCAGGCACACAGAGCTTGGCATCAGCTGGGGCCATTCTGCTAGGCATTCCCAACATCTTAATCGTCTCTCTGCTCTTTACAGTCTGCATCAGACGTACGTACCAACGACGTCAGTAGGCGGATCTATCCTTTGTTGAGTGGCTATGTACAGGCTGCCACTCATTATTCATTAACGTTTATGTAAACCTAAACGTCCTTAAGGTAGCTCACTTGTCGGCATATCGCCGAATGCGAGAGACTGCCACCTTGAGCCACAGCTGTCTATCATTGTTCGCTTCTCTTCTGTCGTAACCCTCGTACTCAAATCTCAGTCGGCGCATTGTGCTCTCAAACTGCCACAGCAAGACCAAGAGAATTGAGGAGCACTACAGGAGTGATCTTGGGAAATACGTTCCCAAGACCCCTATTTGCTTCAGTTGCTGTGCTGACAACCCCCATTTCATGTCATCGCTCTTAGATCTCAGATGGGGGTCGTTATCCGACAGCGCCAGAGTTCCGCTGATTTCCCCACATCTCTCCCATCTCGTCAGAGGGATATAGGGCGGGAAAAACAATACCCCCCAAGCTGGTTAGCAATTCTGGCCTTTCCCCATCCCCAATCTCTATGTATTCATTAAGCCTAGAATTCTTTACAATAACTCAACTCAACTCACCTCAACCCAAAAGGTAAATCTGGCATTGTTCCCATCCCAATCCATACCTGAGCCTATCCACCCCAGCTCGCACCCACCGTACCGTCGTTCCACTCATCATGCACATCACGTGTGCTTGTGCTACAATAATATGTTAGCCGAGACAAAAAGCAATAAAATAAATCAGCAGATTATTTTTGATGTATACAACCGCATGCATATCAGGGACAAAAGCATCTTCAACCAAATATATATATATGGTCGAATTCCCCCATCAGCGCCACGGGTGGGTATTAATATTGTTCACATAAATCTATCTGACACACCCGTTCACACTTTGCAATGATTTCGATCTCTTCTCACAGTATGCCTAGCTATGGCTCACATTACAACCACAGAAGAACCACCATCCCCCGCGGCGCTTCCAAATCTAAAGTATTAGTGGTATCCTATATCTCAATGGGCCTAATAATTCCATTTCTCATGCCTCTAAAGAGCTCTATGGACCTACGTATGTGATTAATCTTTTGGTCTATCTCAGACTTGGCTTTCTATCTATTTGTGGCTGTTTACTAACATTCCCAGGACTTCACCCCACGAGTAGTCACGTGCACTAGTTCAATATCCCCCCAATACAACTGCAGATCAGTCTTGCGCACATGACTTAACGACCATATGATTATTTACGCTTATTTATGTTTTCAGCTTTATTGATATATTTAAACAGTATCGAATAAACACTAGATGAATTTTACATTTGCACTGCCAGGAAGCGAAACAGCCTCTGCTACTTTCTGTTCCACTGCGAGTGGATAGTAGCTTGAGCTGGGGTACCAGACTGGGGCCTATAGTATGGGTCCCGCTATGACCAAGCAGTGCAGCAGACTGAACCTTCAGCTGGGATATGATATGCAGATGGAAATAAATACAATCTCGGTGATTGGACAGAGCTGTGGCGCCATATGTCTATGAAATAACACTTCCTGGTGTCATTGACACCGACACCTGCGGACTCCGAACTTGTGTCAGATTTAAGCCCATCGAAACTCAGACCACTTCTATTCTTGGAATTTATGCCCGAGTATCTTTTCTAGCTGCATGAAGAAACGGTTAGGCAACTCCAACAGTATTTGGAGTGAGTCCTCTAGCCTGATAGTTTAACCGTGCAAATTAAATTATTTGTAAAACACATACAGCCTGAGTACCAGAAAAGCAGGATCCCGTCCATCGCACATCCCAAAGCACACGAACGCTGTCAGAAACTATTTTTTGGAGGAGTGGTATCGATAAGACCTCACTCACGAATATCTTAATTAGCATGGAGGTGGTATTGGCCTCCGGCGGCTGGGGCTCCGCCCCAGACCCCGTAGCTCCTCTCGCTGCGCTCGAGTCGAGCGTCTACGGACTCCCAGCTGCTGGAGGCTAATTGTGACATCTGGGTATGCATCTGAAAGCTGAAGCTATGTCCCAGGCCCTACCCCACCTCCCGCTGCGCTCGAGTGGAGTCTCTACGACCCTTCTAAACTCCTGCGAAGCAGGAGCAACCAGGGTCTGGGGCGGAGCCCCAGCCGCCGGAGGCAAAGGACACCTATAAGTGTGCCATGAGTATATCGTCAGGGGTCCCTGCATATCGCCATGCAACGCTAAAAAAATTAAGGCTGGCATGGCTGTTAGACGCGTCGCGTCTCTGGCGCAGATTGACAGTCAGCCACACTATTTTCCACATTCGGAACTGTAATTGAAACGCGAAGATTAGAACGCGCACTACTACTTTTCAACTTTCAAGGTACTTACTTCACAACCGACTACAGTTCACAGACCAGCTATTCAGAACAAAGATGTCGACGATTCTTCCGTCTATCAATATAGACGTTAATTATGGCGAATTGAAGACCAAGATTCGCTCTTTCTTGACGGAGTATAAAACTACAACGAATACTAATGATATGGAGCTGGATGATACGCCGAGAGTCAAGTACATGGATCTCTTAACCAAAGTCGCGAATCGCCAAGAAGCGACCATTTTCATCGAGTTAGATGACATTAAGGATTTCGAATTTCAACAGGATCATGGCTACGATGAGATGTCCCAAATGTCCAATGACTCAAAGAGAATACCTCTACTTGACGAGATCTGTAAAAACTCCTCTCACTATGTAGAATTGTTTTCTCAAATTGTTGACGAACTCATGCCTCAACCAACTATCGACGTCTCTTATAAGGACGAGGTTCTCGACATTCTTCTTCAGCAACGTCGTATTCGTAACGAGAAAGCCCGTCAGGAGCACATGGCAGATCCTAACTCTGGTTTATTACCTGCCGACGCTTCTGAAGAGATGTTTCCTCCACAACTTGTAAGAAGATACTCCCTCTACTTCAAGCCATTGACGGATGTTTATAAAGGAAATGGCAAAGCCTTGTCTGTGCGGGAAATCAAGGGGCAACATCTAGGTCATTTGATCACTATTAGAGGAATTGTCACCAGAGTCTCTGATGTCAAGCCCTCGGTTCAAGTCAACGCTTATACTTGCGATAAATGCGGTAATGAAGTGTTCCAAGAAGTCAAAGCAAGACAATTCGCTCCATTGGTTGAATGCCCTTCTGCTGAGTGTAAGGAGAATGACTCCAAGGGTCATTTATTCATGTCCACCAGGGCATCAAAATTCTTGCCATTCCAAGACGTTCGTATCCAGGAGCTTTCTGAACAGGTGCCAATTGGTCATATCCCACGTTCGCTTAGCTGTCACTTGAACGGAGAATTAGTCCGTTCTGTGAACCCAGGTGATATTGTCGATATTGCTGGTATCTTCTTGCCTACTCCTTACACTGGATTCAAAGCCATCCGTGCTGGATTGCTAACCGATACCTATTTGGAAGCGCAATACGTTACTCAACATAAGAAGCAGTACGACCGTCAAGAATTGGACCGTGAAGTTCTGGCCAAAATCGAACGTCTCAGATCCAACGGAAATATTTATGAACGTTTAGCACAATCTATCGCTCCCGAGATTTTCGGTCATTTGGATGTTAAAAAGGCACTTCTGCTGTTACTTATCGGAGGAGTGACAAAAGAACTTGGCGATGGTATGAGGATCCGTGGTGATCTCAATATTTGTTTGATGGGTGATCCTGGTGTGGCAAAATCACAATTGTTGAAATATATCACTAAAGTAGCACCTAGAGGTGTGTATACCACTGGTCGTGGTTCCTCAGGTGTTGGTTTGACGGCTGCGGTCATGAGAGACCCTGTTACTGACGAAATGGTTCTTGAAGGAGGTGCACTTGTGCTAGCTGATAATGGTATTTGTTGTATTGATGAGTTCGATAAGATGGATGATACTGACAGAACGGCAATTCACGAAGTTATGGAACAACAAACAATATCCATCTCCAAGGCTGGTATGTCCACAACCTTGAATGCTCGTACTTCAATTTTAGCAGCTGCAAATCCTCTCTATGGACGATACAATCCCAAGCTATCTCCTGTAGAGAACATCAATCTTCCTGCAGCTCTATTATCTCGTTTTGATCTTCTCTTCCTTATTCTTGATAAACCAGACAGACAGAATGATGAACGTTTAGCAAACCATGTTGCATACGTACACATGCACAGTCAACATCCTGCCATGGACTTTGAGGCCCTAGATCCCGCCACTATCCGTGAGTACATTGGACTCGCTCGTCAGTACCGTCCAGTAGTCCCAACTGAAATTTCTGATTTCGTTGTAAGCTCATATGTTCAAATGCGTCAGAAACAGAGCCAGGACCAGAATGCTAAGAAGCAGTTTTCTCATGTTACACCCCGTACGCTGTTAGGCATTTTGCGTATGGCACAGGCGCTAGCTAGATTGAGGTTTGACGACAAGGTCATCGCTAGTGATGTCGACGAAGCACTTAGGTTGAGTGAGGCCTGCAAAAAGTCACTCTCGGACAGTGGTAATAATGGTGACTTCCTTGACGAGACCCCCACTTCCAGAATCTATAATATTATCCGACAGATGGCCAATGGTGATGGTTCCCGATTTAGAGCTACCTGGCCTATCAGTACTATTAGAGATCGTGTCATCGCCAAAGGTTTTACGGATGACCAGCTGGCAGAATGTATTGAAGAGTATAGCATGCTGGGAGTTTGGCAGACCCTTGAAAATGGAACCAAGCTGTCGTTTATTGGAGAAGATGACGATATGCTCGACGAAGAAGATGAATAGAGAATTAATTTGTATTCTATTGTACTGTACTTTAGTGTTATGTTATTTATTGTAATTTAATTAAATGTGTTTTGATCTGTTAGAATGCATAGCATAGAACTAGATTGGACGTGGGACGGCGGATGACCCCGGAGACAGATACAAAAAAACCAACCGGTACATTTATTTATATATATCGTACAGAATTTCGGAAGCTCACGCTAAGTTAAGAGCCATTAGAGAACCGATAAAAGTGAGAATCAAACGAGAACGAACCTCATTAATATCTTCAGGCACAATGAAGATAAGGGCACCCAACTTACGTGCAATAGAAATAGCCAATTTAGCATTAGCGTAGTCATCATCACCGACAAGATCATAGTCAACATATCCAGGCTTAAGGCCATGGAGGACGTCGAGGAGGAAGACACCATTTGCAAGACTGGGGTCCTTGAAGCTACGAACAGAACCGGATTTGCCACCCTTTCTAGCTTGCTCTTGTGCCCACTTCAAGATATCAGTGTCACTTAATTCACGTCCGTCCTTAGAAAGACTCTTCAGCGTGTTCACAATGTTACGGCGCATCAATTGCCATACAAGACCGAGTGTCAAAGTACGGTTACCATCAGTGATGTCAGCACCTTCGATGCCGACAAGAGAAAACTTGTTAGCTTTGCCCAGTTCGACCGCGTAGTTTGTGTTTTCAACAGCTTTAAATCTTGACATTTCACCTTCAGCGGGTCTTTTGTTCACATATCTCGAATTGACACTTCCAGGAATAACTTTTTCATAGGCTTGTAATAGAATAGTACCATCTTTCAAATCTTCGAACAAACTGTTGACAGGCGGGTCAACCTCCAAACTGTTAAGCCAGAGAGTAAATACACGAGCCTCTCTTTCACCTTCAGCATCGAAATCTTCTACCTCAATGTGATCTTCCTCAGTAATAGGGTCCAAGCCGGGATGAGTGTTGAACAAGTGAGCAACAAATGCCAAGTTAAGTTTAGGATTACCAGCCACAAGTGCCGTAGGAGTCAAATATTTGCGACTATCCAACTTATCGGCATTTGTCAGAACTTCCTCAGCTCTTTGAAGCAAGTCACGAGTTTGTAGGGGAGCACGAGAGCATAGTTCAGGTGCTAGTTGATTCAAAAGAATAGTGTAGTTCTCACCATCTTTGACATCCGAGCTGAAATTAGTTACTCTACGAGGCCAATTGGCAGCCTTGAGATGGTAGTTGACCCAACGGAGAAGAATTTGCTCTGGGGGTAATCTTAAAAACTGTTCCAAAGTCTCATCTTCCTCTAAAAGACGGTATAACTCGGGGTGTAGTTTGATATCGATTTTACCCAGCAAACCACGACGAATGATCTGCCAAATAAGACCTAGAATCAAATGCTCTTTACCATCAATAATATCCTCAGCATGAACGTTGACAACGACACAACCAATACCTTTGGCAGAGTTGATGACAATGTTGGCATTTTCAGTCATGGTAAAATTGTTGAGAGACTTGCCCTTTTTGGGTAAGTTGAGAACACGAGTATCAATAGTGTCAGGAACTGAATCATTAATCAGTTTGGATAACACCAATCCATCCTTACATTCATCGAAGATTTGGAATGTGTCAGTAGGGAATGGCAATCTGTGGCCGATATCACCATCACCCAATAATACACTGTTAATGTGACGAGTAAATTCGGTACGTTCTTCTTCGTTAATTGTATGAGTAACGCCACTGGTAGAGCCAGATACAACAATTCTGTTGCCCTTGGCAGCATCTGAAAAGCCTCTGGGACGACCACCGCTGTCAGAAGTTGGTTTAGGACCAACGGCAGGGCGCAGAGGTGAAGCAGAATGTCCAGCAGCTGGACCACTGTCACCTTCCCTTAGCTTGGCAACTAATTCAACATAATCATCCAGCTCAACCCTGCCACTAGCATCAACATTGACGCTCTTTAAAGTATTACGAATTTGATCGTATGAACCTTCTCCAGAATCAGTGAGTGCCTTAATAGCGGATTGCTTGTCAACATATCCGTTTCCGTCCAAATCAATCTGTTGGAACTTGTCTACTAAACCAAACACATCCTCTTGTGAAAGAGATGGGAATTTACGCTTAGAATCAGTTAGAAAATGCCATTGCTTAATGCCATGTTATCCATGATGGTCGAAGCCATACCATCCGAAGAGGATATTTAAAACTACAGTACAAGGGTTTCTATAGCCGTCATATGGGCAACAAATACTTACCTGGAGCTTAATAACGTTCATCTTTTATCAGTCGAATATCAAGTTGCAATTGAGTACACAATTGACTTGAGAGCAATGACAGGTGTAAGATATAACGATTCTGTGGGGGGCAAATATATTGGAATTGGTGGATGTACTAGCGATATATGCACATTTTCATATGTTCCAGTGGAGATGCATTACGAAGTGGCTGGTTAGACAAAGCCTGGCTGCCCGCAGGCCAATCCTGGCTGAGCAAACTGCTGCAAGTGGCACGGCTTGGGCGCAGTTCTGTACCGCACCTCGTGAACGTTGGCTATGCCAGACTCTTCTCTCTTCGGTTCTATTTTCTTTTTAAACGAATACATACTCATACCATATTCATATTCATATTCATTAGATATGCTAGATAAAAAGGGAATCGGTTGTCTCACTTTTATTAGTTCATGAGGCTGTAGGTGTCATTATCACAATATAATGGGTATATCGATACCGGTTTCCGCCTAACTATTGTGATAATTAGAGCATCTTACTTGAAGTAACGACTAAGTATTGGTCAGCCAGCATAAAAGCCAAGATTGGATTGTCTTGCTTTTTCTTTTCATTCGAGTAACCTACCTCCAGGTGCAGTGTCGCCGTCCGGAGAAAAGCAGTGAGCGGTGAGTCACTGGCTACCTCAGGATCAAACCTCAAACTTCTAATTATACTAGAAAACGTCAGAAATTGCTATTATAATGATTTCGATTACCACAGAAGAGAGTAGTCACTTTTGTGTATAGAGTAGATATGGAACTAGATCAATAGTTCTAATTTAACTCACATGCATACCGCGCGTTGACATCAGAACCCTAACAGCCTGCATAAATTCTTGCTATCAAACTGGATGGTGATATATATATAAGTCTCGTCGCAGTTGACTATTCCCTGGACTTATTTTCAGAAAATGTTAAAGCAATTATTAGCTGGATATCTGAAAATCTACTTATGAACGTGAAATCAAATCTGCTATGACGTCCAGAGATCCTGCTGTAAGGTGGCAGATCGTTGTGTCTAGAGATAGATCACTGACCAAAGATACTTTTGTGTACAGTAACAAAGCTACAAAGATATACTGTCGTCCTTCATGCCCTTCACGATTATCTCGTAGATCAAATGTCGATTTTTACGATACTCCGGCAGAGGCCGAGAAAGCCGGATTTAGAGCTTGTAAACGGTGTAAACCTCAATTGAGTCACAGTCTGCTGACCAACAAGAGAGAGCTAGAAAGTGGCCCAGAATATTATAAAGATACTAATCGTGGTATTATCGACTATCCTCAGCATAAATTGATTGTGAGAAAAGCATGTCAATCAATTGTGCTTAATGGTGGACCGAAAAAGCTGAAGGAGCTTGCCACAGAAGCAGGTCTAACAGAATGTCATTTCCATAGAGTTTTCAAGCGAATAACAGGCGTGACTCCTAGAGGATATGGTTTGAATGTTTCTTCCCTCAAAAACGCAGAAGGTAGAGCATTTCTGCGGATGTTGAGCAGTAAAAGTTTTGCTCACCAAGTGAATGTGCCTAATATCAAAAGACGTCTCAGCAATGCCAGTGTAGATTCTGCTTCCACTGCCAATAGTGTGTTCAGCCCAGTTGACATTTCTACTGATGCAAGCAGCCCCAGTGGATCAATTTCAACTCCTTCTACGCCATATCTGCCCAATTTAGAAGACATCAACTTTCTCGAACTAGAGAATTTTGAAAGCTTCTCTCAGTCGTGGGATCTACCGCTGTCAGCTGAAGACTTGGATTTTGCCGACGACTCATTTCTCAGTTTATAGCATATAGACGATACTACTCGTAATATTATCATTTATATATTTATTAATATTTATAATTTACAGCTCGAGTTTACCCATGTTGTCCAGATCAAAGTCATTCCACCAGAGCGACTGATCTTTTAACCGACCCTTTTCGTCAAATGTTACGCCTTCTTCGGCAAGCAGAGCCAATTTCCTCTCGACATTAATTCCACTAGGAGCTTTCTCCCAATCTCCCATGAATCCGCCAATAAACCCATTTGCTGCTATCACGCGATGACATGGCTGGCCATCTGTTAGGCTCGGTATATGTAAAAAATGAGAGGCTTACTTACTACTATTGGAGAATAAGGATTCCTTCGCAGTGCTCCCCCCACCGCCCTTGGTGAGGATTCGAGTGCAGCAGAGAGGTCCTTATACGAGCAAATACGGCCCTTTGGGATCATTTGAAGAAGCACATATACATTCTGCAGCTAGTTAATAAGGGCTCACACCTTTCCTAGTCACTGAACACACATTTTGATACTCAGTCACAGACACCATCTTAATAAAAGTTTTCCAAAATAATGAAAAGTATTTTTAGAGCATTAGGTTTATATTGGTGTTGACCCATATTTATATTTTCGAAGTCTACTACTAATGCGGGGCAATACGTAACTGCAGCAAAATCTTGCTTTCAAATTGGCCATTAGGAAGCAGGGGTAAATGTGGAAGAGCTAATTAGAATTATCCAAACAAGATATTCCAGAAAACCAAATGTAATAAAATAAATGGTCTTAGTGAAACATTATTAGAAGAGGCGACCTTAATTTTTCTTGCTGTTGAATTAGCTAGCTAGTCAGCTAGATGGGCCTCACATCACGCAGAAGCATCAGTTGAAGATCATTTCAACCACGCGAGTTTACATAAAATCTGGAAGCCGGACGCTTTGATTTTTAGAAAATTCTCGTTCCGCGCTGGCAGACTCTTGCTAGCTGACTGTATATACATTCCCTGGAACAACTAATATTCATATATGCTATACACTTCAAGGACTTCAAGGACTACCTCATCACCGTTGAACATTAAAAGGGCAGCGGCTAACCTTGGTGATTTACAGATGTGGTATTTTCCAGCATTGGCCGCTAATGGCAAGTAGTTACGATTCTGCTTGAGAAATCAGAATCAAATTATTACCTGGACACGCCTTAACGAGTCATCTGTAGCCATCATGACTCAAGCTGAGCTGCCTGCAGCTACTTATGCCACAATTCCTGCCGGACGGGTGGAGGGAGGTTCGATTCTATCTGGAATGAATTAACCAGGTACGCTCTGTAGCACCGAGTAATATCCGCGGATGAAAGGTATATGTCACTAAAAAAGTCCAACGGTTTCGACGAAGCTAACTTCTTTTGCATGCTGCCCAGTTCTTTATTTTTCCGGCATGCTGAATGGATCGGCGCTGAACACGATGACGTGCTAGAGACAGCTGAGTATAGAAGGGGTATGAAAAGAAAAAGACACAACAAGCAAAAGGTTTAGAGTGGGCTAAAAGTGAAACATTTTTCAAACAACTTTAGAATCTCAATTGAATCATGTAAAGACGTTATTCAGGCACAAGGCAATTGTTTGTTAAAAATTCTATCTCATTTAAAGTATTCTGCTGGCTTCCAAAATCAACATTTCCTGTCATGCTATTCCGTGCTGGCCTGATTTAAAGAATAATCTACCGCTACTGCCGGATCATTTACCTATGGAATACTTCAATGATTGGATCGTTGATCAAAGAATAGTGGTAGGTTACCCCGCGGTGGAGCCATATGATGTAGGTGATCACAGCCTTCGCGTTTCTCGGCTCTAGACGCTAATCAGATTGTTAAGATCTTGGCATGACGGCTGTTCACCTTTATCAGAGTGATATCGGCAAATAGCCCCTTTGACGGACTCGGACTGACATGCTTAATGCGATGATGAGCAGAGGCCTCTAAAAAGCAATTTGGTGCCGTACGATTGTTCAGCTTCGGCTTCAGCTCGCTGGATGGGATATAAGCATATAGCAAATGGCTGCACGTATGTCGTGATCCATTGTGAAGAAGTCCTATTCTGATGGGCTGCGATGGGAAGGATGAAAAACGGGAAATAATCCGGTCTTAAAGATATCAATGTCTTCAGGTTCAATACGCCAAATAAACCGATAACATAGATACTGTCTAGGGTCGTATGTCTTTCTGCCACATTTCAGAGACAGAGCTGTTCTTATCAGTTCGCAGCTGATAGATCGCCATAGTAGTCTTGGTATCTGGAGTTTTTGCCAGGTTGTTTAAGTTTCAAATAACGTTTATGTTAAGGGAGGAACAGAGCTGCACTTATGTTTCCCTAAATGGATGCATGCGCACATGTCGTAGATCACTAATCTGCAATTCAGGGGTCGGCCGGTTGAATATACGTCTATCATTTGGGTCGACTGTAACACAGCTACGATCACTTGAAGTCCACAGTGGGCAAAAAAAAAAAAGCTGGCATTGTAGCAAAATTTTTGAAAATTCCAAATGGTTAGTTTTCAAGAAAATATAGCATATTTGTAAAATGTTACGATCCCAGCCAAAGTTACGGACTAGAAAGAGTTTTGAAACAAGAAAATGGGGGAAGTGTATTCATTTAATTAGCTGAAGAAGAATCTCAGATACAATTGACTATCATTTTTGCCCTTGCATTGCATACAGCAAAGCTTGAGTAAAGATAACGTGCTGGCAGCGAAGAAGGAAATGGACCGCTTTTGGGAGGGAACCCCTCTTTTCTTTGGCCGAGAATCCGCAACGCCCCATCAAAAAAAGGCTTATCCCCGTCCAACACCTATCTATGTATAATAGCGTAGCTCTATAAATAAGGGACAAAGATCCTTCTTTTGGTCTATTCAATTGCAAGATTCTACAACATCCGCCATGGGTATGTAAAGCAGCTGCACTGATAAAAGTTGATAAAGTTGATAAAGTTGAACTATACTAACCTCTGATAGCCACCGAAGTATCAGAATTAGAAGCTAATGCCTCCAACAAGTCCCTCACTGAGAAGGGACGTATCATATACGATTCTGCTGAAGTTATTTCTTCGGACGATGAGTTTCCGGAACCCACTGATGAAGAACTATCTACTCTTCGGAAAGTCGCCGGCGCCATTCCTGCGACAGCATATACCCTCTGTGTAGTAGAATTCGCTGAGCGTGCATCTTACTATGGATGTTCAAATGTTTTCTCAAACTTCATTCAATTTCCTTTGCCAAAGGGAGGAAACGGTGCTGGTGCCCCTCCCCGAGGCTCCGAGGAAACAGCAGGTGCTCTTGGTCAAGGTCTCCAAGTGGCATCTGCTCTTACTCTACTCTTCACATTCCTGGCTTACACAATTCCAATTCTTGGTGGTTGGATTGCTGATGTTAAATGGGGTCGTTACAAGACTATTTGTTTCGGTATTCTTGTTTGTGGTATTGCCCATATTCTCATGACTATTGGAGCTATCCCAAGCATTCTACAAAAAGGACACGGTATGGCCCCATTTGTTGTTAGTTTGATAATTTTAGCTTTTGGCGCTGGTATGTTCAAGAGTAATATCGCCCCTACTGTCATCGATCAGTATCCTCATAAAAAAGCTTATGTTTCAGTGCTTAAAACTGGAGAAAGAGTAATTGTTGACCCCGAAGCTACTGTTCAAAAAATTTTATTGACTTATTATGGTGTAATCAATATTGGTGCCTTTTTTGGTCTTGTAACTACAACCTCTGAGAGATACGTTGGTTACTGGCTTGCTTACTTGGAGCCTGGTCTTATTTATTTTTTGTGTCCAATTGTTCTGTTGTTCGCATACAAGAAGACTGTTAAGGTCCCTCCCCAAGGAAGTGAGTTGACCCAAGTGTTCAAGATCATTGGAACTGCTATCAAGAGAGGAGGACTCAAGAACGTCACCAATAAAGGATTTTGGGAAGTAGCCAAGCCAACTAATTTGGCTGCTGCTGGAGCACTTACTGAAAAGGTTGACTGGAGTGACTCGTTAGTTGATGATGTCAAACGTACCTTCAAAGCTTGTCAGATTTTCTTGTTCTTTGTGATATACAATCTCAATGATGGTGGTATTGGTAGTATTCAGAACAGTCAGGCTGCGGCCATGACTACCAAAGGTGCTCCTAACGATTTGTTGAGTAACTTCAATCCTTTGACAATCATTGTATTGGTCCCTATTCTTAATTACGGAGTCTATCCTTTTTTGAGAAGACGCAATATCAATTTCGGACGTATTTCTCGTATCACCTTCGGCTTCGTGCTCGCTGCTCTCTCTTCTGTTATTGGTGCTATTCTTCAATGGCGTGTTTATAAGACTTCGCCTTGTGGATACTATGCCACTAATTGTCAAGTTGGTGACGGGGTTAGTCCTATTTCTGTGTGGTGGCAAGTTCCTTTATACGCCCTCGGTGCTGCTTCAGAATGTTTCTGTAACGTTACCATGTATGAATTGGCCTATGCAAGATCTCCAAAGAACATGAGAGGTCTTGTTATGTCTTTATGTCTGTTTACCACCGCATTGTCAAGCGCTGTCGCTGAAGCAGTCACTCCTGCTCTTAATGATCCTCACCTTATTTGGCCCTTCGTAGGTACCGCAGTTGCTGGCTTTATTTTGGCTGGAATCTTTTACTATTTGTACCGTGAACTGGATCACGACGAGTTCTACAATCTTGAAACCGCACCAGAGGGACAACAAGAGGCCGTCGCAAGTTCTGGAATTGATGGACTACATGTTGATGAAAAAGTGTAAGATTAATTTTACCGAACTATAGTGAGATGTAATGTGTAATTTACTGTTTTTGAAATTAAATGAAATGTATTTCTGCGGTGCGAAAAACTGTAAGAATGCTATGATATCATCTAAGTAAAGTTATACTTTCGACTAATATAAATGTCGCTCGACTATCTGATCTTTGTGGCGACTTTTCAATTCCTTGCGTAATCCTTCTACATATTCGTAAACTTTTTCTGTCAGGCCTGGCACAACCTGGAGCTTAGCTCTTTCTAAGACTTCATTTCCCCAGCGATCAGTAGCTGAGCCATATTTTAACGACATATCGTCCTTATTTGGGTCAGAAGTAACAGCAGCCCAAACTGGAGCATTTGCAGCAACTTCAGGATAAATGCAATGGTATTTACTGCCAAATAGCCTGCAAACGTAAAACATAACAAACATGCCGATGTAGGCAAAAATATTGAGAGTAGGCACGAACGTAGTGCTCTTAAAAACTCCTGGATGCAAGAGCCATGACTGTATACCGTACTTATCGTATAACGGTTTATATGTGGCATGTTGTAGTAGCTCAATTTCATACTTTGATCCTTCATAAGAGTATTCGCTTTTGACTAGTCCCAAGTCGTCTTCCGCTAGCATTTCTGGAAGCGCAATAGAGGTTGAAATCCAGATGATCTTACCACCCTTTTCTAGTACTGGAAGAATCTCGTTGATAAGATACCATGGAGAAAGTACATTTGCTTGAAACACAGACGCAAAACCGTCCTGAGAAGTCTTACTGATGCCTTGCACTTTAAATGTACCCACTGTGAACGACTTTATCGGTTGTGTGAAAAAGTCTTTTGTAGCCTGTAAGTAGTCGATTCGTTCTAACTGCGAGTGACTCGAGTTCAAAAACAAATAGTCTATGTGCTTATAACGGATATTGATCTCACGAGCAGCACCTAGCATAGACACGCTATTGCACTGGTCGAAAACAAGGTAATCAAATTCGACCAATGCCTTACGAGGTGGCTGTGACGCCACATATTTTTTCAGAACATCCACTGTTTTTTTGACACCTGGAAATGTTCTACTGGTGACAATGATTGTTAACCGTGTTGTAGAGGGTAGTGTATTAATCAATCGCTCAGCAATGGCGATACCAAGGTATCTAATCGTTAGTATTACTCTACACCATCAAAATTAACTTCAATTTAATCAACAACTCACCCTCCAGCTCCTGTTATTAGAGCGACTTTGTGATCTTCGGACATAGTGTCTTTTTTTCGAACAATCACTGGTTTCAACTGTGTACTGTATCGTTCAGAATTATCCAGTATAGATGTAACGCGATGGTCAGTTCGCATTACTGAAACCGTTGCGAGGCTGAGTTCGCCGTGAAGATCATATTTCAGGGGATGGAAAAAGCTGTCCTCGAGGACTACTAATCTACTAGACTAATCTACTATTATTATTTATTTATTTAATTCAATTATATTAAAACAACAAGGGGGGTCTACAGTTTTTAGTTGAGTCTAGAGACATGCTTGTCGAAAAGAGCCTTGGCTCTGGTCCATACAGGGGCAGTGTGTCTCTCAGGAAGGGTCAGAAGAGAGGGTAGGAGAGCAGCACTGAAAGCTTCACTGGCCTCACGAGGCAATAAAGTAGGCAAGTGATCGATAGAAATAACAGTCAAACGAGGCTCTTGCTTGACTTCAACCTCAACGGTGGGCTCGGTGAAAGTAGTGGCCACAGTGTATACGGGAATGGGGTTGTGGGGGTTAGTGGTATCGGCACTGACATCAACAATGACCTGTAACTTTCTCTTATCGGTGTTCAAGGTGTCGTAATTGACAAATGGAGGAATGGGCTTGGAAAGATAGATACAGTTTACAAAGATATCAACATCTTCGACAATCTCCTTGAAAGGACCGCCCTTAGCAGTTTCAGCCATATCCCACTTGAGGATATTCTCGTCGGGAACACCGATCTTCTTCAAAAGATCAACTGCTCCAGTACCACATCTACCAAGAGCACCAATGACAAGCGCCTTGGGAACCTTACCAGTCTTTTCTAGATCAGCCTTGACAGCGCTGACTAATTCATTCTCATTAGGATAAGGAGTAACGCTTCCCAAAGAACCCTCAGAGGCCTTGGGGTGGGATTGTTGGAATGCCCAAGCTTGAACACCCAAGGCAGCACCAGCAAATCCAGCATGGTAACCAAAGGCAGCAACGCGACGTCCATTATCATCTTCAAGGAATTCCAAGTCATATAAAGTACCATTGCCAGCGGGGAAACGGCTCAGAACCTCTTTCCAACCGCCTTGGTCCTTGTAACAGTGGGCAAATTGAATATGTTCATGAACCAAAGGGAAAGTCTCCTCTTCTAATTCCTTCAAACCAAGAATAATTCGGTCCTTAGGAACGTTCTTCCAGGAGTTTTCCTCGACAAGAGGGATACCAACATCAGTGAACTCTTCATCGTCAAAGATTCTCTGCTTGGACTTTTCAACATATACCTCGAAACCAGCATCAACTAGTTTCTTAGCTGTAGTAGGAGTAAGAGCCGAGCGGTGCTCGAGAGGCTTGGTCTCAGCTCTGAGATGAATAATAGTGGGCTGAGCAGTGGTAGAAGACATGGCTGCTAATACGATATTTCAATCCTAGTAGCTCGATTGAATTGTAGAACTGAATAAGATGAATAGAGAAGAAAGAACCGAACCGAATCAGATAGAATTCCTTCTTTATATGTAATTTTTCACCTCACGCTTCTTATCAATCCAAAAAGAGTCACTTATAACTTTACTGGCGATTGCTAGCTAAATCGTGCCTGCCTCTTCGATTTTCACGTTATATTCGATAAGCCCTTGCCCATCTCGGTTTATCCGTGCTCTCGAAGGTCGGCGATGCTGATATCACCGACAAATGTACGGATTACCCGAACCGAAGTCAATAGAAATTAAAGAGTCAAAAAATGACTGAATATAACTGTAATGACTAAATTATAATGACTGATTGTATTGAGCTATCCGATAAGTTCACAAGCATCGAATAATCCTTGAAAAAATAATCTCGAAATAATCGAATTCGAACCCAGGGGAATATTATCCATAATTAACACGTAGACCTATATATGCATAATGGTCACCGTTTACAACATACAAAATACTAAACGTCGAGGTTCACCACTTTCTTCAGAGTGAAAATCTCAACGCGTATTAAGTCCCACGCGCACTTGATTTCGTGTAATTTTAACGAAACCTAAAAATGTCAAGACGTTCCCTTTATAGACAAAGCCGCCATGTAACGCAATCGGCGTTTAGCTATGACATTGAAGATAGAGTTGTTCATTGGACTAAGGAATGGACAAGCATAGCTGCAGGCCCCGGTGCTGTTAGCAGTGCTGCTGGTGCCAACAATTCGGGCATTACAGGTACCCCCAACCGCTCTACAGGAACTCCTATACCTAATATTGGCGATTCATCGTCATTAAACGTGGACTCACCGGGTATTAATGGAAATGCTGGTGCTAGACAAGAAAATGGTGGGATCCAAGAACCGGTTCTAGGATTCACAGTTAAAATGTGGGTTTCCACTACAGATGACTCCTCTACAGTAGACATTGCTGTTAAGGATTGTGATGAAGATGATTTATTGGATATTTCTCAGTTGAATCCAACCAAACAAGATACAGTCGTTGAAGAGACTAAGGCTGCCGATAGTCTAACAGCTGCCGATATCAGAGGTGCTGTTGGCGGCGAAGCGATTCCAGGTATCGTTGCTGCCAACTTTGGTGGAGCCAATGAAGAAGAGCTGAAGGATGGCGAAGATGTCAAGGTTAATGGAGGCGATCACCAGCCATCACAAGCTGCCGGTGAACCACAAAGCGAGATAGCTGCCAGTGTTAGTGAGCCAGCGACTTTGGCAGAGCAGCCTAATGATGGGGATATAGAGATGGGTGATACAGTGAAGACTACCAAAACAGAGCCTGAGCCAACTCGGCCTGATACGTCAGAAGCGATTACAGAGACACCTAGCATCAAAGAAGAAGTCGCTGCTGCTCCAGAAACTAATACAGAAGCAGTTGCACAGGCCGTTGCTGAAAGCGGCGCTTCTGACAGCATACAGCCTGCTGACGACACTTCAGCTACAACAATTACTCCTACTACAGACGCTGCTGATCCTGCTGCTACAGAGTCAGTGCCTGTAGCTGCAGTAGCAGAAAACCCCACGGATATTAGCTCTGATGTACCTCAAACAATCACTGTACCAGCAGATTCAGCTGTGGTGCCATCCACGGAAGAAGTTGTGGCCCCTGTTTTGGAGGAGAGTTCAGCCCCTGCCGCTGATGGAGATGTCACCATGGACGAGGCTCCCCCATCGTAAATGATATAACACTCCTGTAACGACAATAATGATAGATAATAATATTTATAATCTCCAAATGGTAGGAGAGAAACGAGCGATCCGTTTCTGGCTCATAGTCTCGGTACCTCCTAATCACGATAATTTGCCAAATGAGAGCGACTGGGGCGCCCAGCTGTAAAGTAGCAGATTCGAGTCAGAAGCATCAAATAAAAAAAGTTCAAGTACAGTTACTTTAATAAATAATATACATAATTCTATTTACCGGGGGTTTCACTTCTGCTCTTTTTGGACCTACCACTTTTGCCGTCAGCGTTACTAATCGGCGAAGGAGCCTTAGTGCCAATCGTAAGAATAGAGGGATTTCCTACACCGTTCTCGTTATCGCTGGTCTTGACAGTCATAAAAGAAATACCAGATCGAGCGCGCTCAGTAGCTTTGCTTAGTTCCATGACCTGGTCACTGGTCCATTCGCATTCAATTTCATCCCACTTCTTAGTTTTATACTCATGCTGATACTGTTCCTTGATCTTGCGAAGTCTTATCATTTCTCTTGGGTCCCCCGAGCCGCTCAAAATGATCAGTGCAGTGTTCAAGGGAAGCTGTTCGTATAACTTTATTAGTCGAGTGTTAAGTTGATTGTATCTTAGTTCTATCTCCTCATCACTGGCCCGTTCCTGATCAGAGAGCCAGCCTTTGGCTTTCTCTAACTCACGTAACCGGCCCCACACAAAGTCGTACGACTGCGAGAATTTTGCAACATTATTAGTGACTTCATCGTCAGAGAAGCAAGAAACAACCGTCTTTGCATACTCCTCATGCCAATGAGGGACTCCATAATCTGCAATAGCAGTTGTTTTCGGAGGGTTTCCAATAGCTAACTTTTTGATAAGATTCATCGAACGGACTTTGTTGAGACCAAAATCACGCCCATGCTTCAATTTAGCATTTAGTAAGTCTATACATGCTTGAGCATCTTCTACCGAATCATGGCCCTTTTCACCTTGAGTTTGAATCTCGCGATCCAGATATTTCGATGTTAGCCATCGTAATGCCGGTTTCCACAGACTTCCCTTGGGATGTTGGAACATCATCGCTGTGTCAATGATCTTAGGGTGACTCATCTTAAGAGCAATTAAGTCGCTTTCCAACGAGTGGCCAAGAATGATATCAGATGAAGAGATAAATTTTAAAATCTTGTCTTGAACGTCTGACAATCTCGTAGTGACATTAGCGAGAAGTTCCTCAGTAATCCCTGAATACTGTGTCAAATAATTCACGATTGGTTCATAAGGTTTCACTAATTCATCCATGATAATATTGCCAAGATTATCAAGAACCGTAACACGTGTGAGCTCTTTACCGACTTTAGTATCACACATTTCACAATCTATGGCATACACTTTTGGAAGACCCAGGAGCAATGGTTTAGTTTGTACCCAATCGTTACCCTGTCCAACAAAAGGACTGGGTCGCACTGTGTTTTTTGCTGGGCTTTCTGAAGAGCCCACTGGAATATTCGGATTGGAATTATCTTGACTCTCCGCAGGTCTCTGACTATCTTTCAGCACACTTTCTACACCAGGAATTGCTCGATGCATGGGGTAACCTTGATCTATCATCTGGTCCAAAGATAAGAGAAGGTCCTCAACCCGCAAGGTCTGTTTTTTGCCGTTCAGTGACGCTTCCATTTCCGAGTTAATTTGCTTTTTCCTCTCTGCTTTGTTGAATGGTACTTCCATAAAAGTTCCAACTACTGAGTACAGCTTATCGCCTGTACCAGGTGCTTTGGTTGGCCATACATGACTGAAATATTTGCCAAAAAACGGGCCAGCCATATCATTACCAGATGAAAGCTCCTTTGGCTGAACGTCCTTAGTACTTTTAACACCGAATCGTGGACCCTCCAGTCCAGGAATTAACAAAGTAACGACATTTTTAATAAAAGACCTGTTCCTTACACTGACCCACTTGGGTGCGGGAGGCCCAGTACTGCTGTCTGAGAGTATGTATAATTCTAGATCCCGCAAATCCTAAAATGTTAGTATCAGAAAACCAATAAAGAGGCCCAACTAAGCTTATGGAAACGTATCAGAAAGTGCGACTATACTTACTGAATTGGAGATCTTTGTTTGGACATTAGAGGGTTCAACAATAAATGCTGGAGGCACAAGAAACTTTCTCTTAAGCGATTTTTTCATTTTTTCTTGCTTGGGTTGAGGAGCGGTAACCTCATCACCTGTACTTTCACTTTCCATGTCTAAATCATCGGACATTCTGGTCTAATAAATAAGATTGAGCAGCTTAAACAAGCAATCTATTCTAGATGGGGAGAGGTTGTGACGGTAGTTCTGTAGAAGACTCAATGGATCAACACAAAATAAGTCTAGGAGTAAACAGAAGCTAGCTACACAAATCCTATGCAAATTACTATTAAAGAAATATACAGTTCTAAAAAGCCAATTAACCAGAAACTGTTTATCGACATTAATCCTCAATCCTCTCAGACATTTATGATTTTCAATGCTTATCACGTGATACAACAACAATAGCCGTATTATTTGGATGATCAGTTTACATCGAGGAACCTGATGATTCAGTTGACGACTGCTACCACCAGGCCATTTTCATAGAAGAAAGAGGTTATCAAAATGGATTCGTATGACAGTCCATTATCGATGAGACTTGGCTCTGGTTTTGCTAACGGATCATCAGGGCATACCAGAAATCAGACCAAAAACATCCCATCCAAGACTGATCATAGTTCAGTCACTGCAAAAACTTTGTCCCAGGTGGATAGATTACGACAATGGAGACAGGATGCTTTAATGCAACATCAATACAAAACAGCTGAATTTGTGGGAGACAAAATTCTCACTCTCAGTGGAGATATCAATGATGCGTATTGGCTAGCGAAAATCCATTTTGCAGCGGGTAATTTTGGCAGAGCTCACAATGTCCTGATATCTCGACCTGAATGGCAGACCTCATTGCAATGTAGATATCTTGCGGGACTAAGTCTGTGTAGCATGGGGCAATGGGAATCCGCATTAGAAGTTGTTGGCGAATCTAATGATATTATTCTCCCAGTTGATAAACAAATCAATAACGACGATGATCTAACCAATCGTGGATTTGACTCAGGAACTGGTCATTTCGCAGGCAGCACGTACAGTGGAAACAAAAGTAGTAATGAACCAAGGTCAAATGTAGATATAGCTGTTGCATCTACTCGTACCTCATCAGTTGGTCAAGGATCTGATTCAGCAAACATGGCCAACCCAGCAAATGCATCATCACATTCAGAATCAGGCTCGGGACATAATAATACGAAAGGAAAGTCTGTTAGCATATCATCTCAAGGCAGGCCCTCTTCGGGTCCTTCGAAAGCATCATCATCAACAGCATCACAGTCGTCATCAGCCATCCCATTTTCATCATCGTCATCAGCAGCAGCGGCAAGAGCTGCCATTCCATTACAAATAAAGTCAACATCAGAGCCATCCTATAATATCGCTCCACCAGCCACTTCTTCGCATTCAGTATCACCAAGCCCAACGACTATGATTCCGGCGTCATCTGCAGGAATAAACCTCGAGGCTTCTTTGTGTTTCCTCAGAGGCCAAATATACACTAACGATAACAACTTTGACCGCGCAAAAGAATGCTACAAAGAGGCAATCAAAATAGATGCCAAGTGCTATGAAGCATTTGATCAACTTGTAACGAATAACCTTATGACTCCACAAGAAGAGTGGGATCTCCTAAAGTCATTGGACTTTGAAAAGAGCACTGGATCGGGAAATGCAGAACTAGTAAAAGCCCTTTACTCTATTCGCCTAGGAAAATATGTAAACCTTGGCGAGTATAAGGAGTCTCAAGCTCTACTTAGAGATTACTATGGATTGGCAGAAAATCCCGACGTGTTGCTCAGTCATGCCGATGCTTTATTCACTCAGAACCGACATAGAGAGTGTCTCAAGGTCTGCGAAAAAATCTTGGCTTATGATAAATTCAAATTTTCTGCTCTACCTAATTACCTTGCATGCCTATATGAACTTGGTTCACGCAATCGCCTGTTTCAATTAGCACATGAACTTGTTGCGTCCAGTCCTCAAGAAGCTGTCTCATGGCAGGCCGTGGGCGTTTACTACATGGCTATCAATAAAATAAGCGAAGCTCGTAGATATTTCAGTAAGGCGTCTATGATGAATCCCTATTTCGCACCCGCTTGGGTTGGATTTGCTCATACATTTGCTGCCGAGAAAGAACACGAGCAGGCTATATCTGCCTACTCGACGGCCGCTCGATTATTCCCAGGATCTCATCTTCCGACTCTATTTCTTGGGATGCAGCATTTACAGCTGGGAAATGTGACTCTTGCGGACGATTATTTGGCAACTTCATATAATATCTGCAAATCTGATCCACTACTGCTGAATGAGATTGGTGTTGTATATTATGAAAAAAGAGAATATGATAAAGCAGAGTCACTTTTTCTGAAAGCACTTGAACTCGCGGCAGACCTTGAGTCAGATCCTAAATCATGGCTGTCCATCAAATCAAATCTCGGCCATGTATATAGAAGGTTGGAAAATTTCGAGAAGTCGCTTTCATATTTTGAAGAAGTTCTGCGGGTTTCTCCAAAAGATTCTGGAATTCACACGTCGATGGGCCTGGTCAATCTAATGGCCAACAGAACGATGCAGGCCATCGACAACTTCAATGACGCACTGAGTTTGTCCCCTGGCGATCCGGTTACTTCTGACTTACTGAAGAAAGCACTTGAGGAACATTCTGTCTCCTTAGAGTTAGCTATAGATGATCAGTTTATATTCGAGTTGCCCGAGTTCGAAGGGTTAGTCGAACCGCCTGATGCGCCAGATCGAACCTTTGAAGATAGTGCTGACGACCAGGAGGTTGGTGATCATTCTGAGATGGAAATTGAGTAATTATGATACCACGGGGTCCGTTGCGACTTTTTTTAATGTAGCCTTGTATTTATTAATTATATATCAGAGCCACCAGGACTGTTATGCTTAGTAAGAAGATGCTGGAAGAAGTTTGCTAGAACTTTGTTTTGATTAGAAGAGTTGGGTGTAGTTGTTTCCGACAGTTCACCTGATCTATCCGGCGTACTAGGAGAGCTCGGAGCTACTGTTTGACGAATTTTGAGTCTTTTAACCATCTCCTCTAGGCTCTCCAATTGGATACCGCCAATACTGCCCGACTGATTAGGGGTGCTGGTTTCACTCATTGGACCTCCTCGAAGGGGGGTCTGTGGAGAGTTGGCAGAGTTACTCGATCCAGGTTCTTTCTTTTGTGAAGTATAACGATTCTTCAAAACTTCTCGGAAATCAATTCGCGAAACAGGTTTATCCTGTGTTGTAAAGGTATGGTTGAACTTTGTCAAGACCGTTTCCTCATAGTGCTTAATGCTAGAATTACTCCTCAAGTTCATCCAGTTTTCGCTTATTTCATCAATCATAAATCCATCTCGCACAGCGAGAATCTTTCCCACTGAATCCCAACCTGCAGGAACGACCAGCTTATCGCTGTCAACAATATTGGGAATAGCTCTTCTGTACGTCGTAGGAGCTACCAGCTTCTGAGGTTTGGCCAATATAGGAATTTGTAATCGTTCTGATATAATATCAGATAACCCATCAAAGGGAATGTCTAGTGAATACGGCGTGTAAACGACTGATCCACCGTGTTTCAAAGCCACTGTCCGTAGGAACTGCTGAATATAATCTATAGTGTCTTCAGGGTATCTTTGAATACTGGCAGATGATGTTGATAATATTGAATTAGAAACCAACCTTTCTGACCCTATTGTGCCAATTAGCAAGTCGACACCTAACGGGGCATCGTACTGACTCTTTTCAAGTGGCAGTTTTACATTTGATAAAGAGACGACTGAGGGGTCTCCTGTTTCTTCTCCTTTGGCTATTGTAGCCAGATCTGAACCAGAGACAACTCTTTTACTATTCACACTAGCGAGGGCGGCTTTCGCATCCGATGCTGAAACAACTCCCTGGGGTGCCGAGTATGTTTGCAATCTAGATTGTAGCTCATCAATAACAGATCTGTTATCAAATCCAGCTGATGCCTGTCTGAGAACCTCAATCCAGTCGCGAAGCTGACGTGCCCATAACTGAATATCATCACTCCAATCAAATAGAACTCCTACTAGTAGGCGTTGCTTAAGAGATTCAACCCTAGTGAAGACTTGATTCACATACTGTACTGCTGCAGCATGCTTGAAAGGTTGCACACCGGACTCTGACTTAAGTTGCGAACTATATTCTATGAGACCAGAATCATCACCATTACTTATAACATCAGTATCAGTCCTTTCTAATTGGGCACTATTACGAGGCGGATCATCGTCGCCTTCGGTCTCTTCATCAGAATCAGGTTCCTGCAACGAGCCATTCTCTAACGTATAAATATCAAGATGTGAGAGATTATCCTCGTTCTCGTCCTTAAAGTCGACATACGTATATCCCAATCCAAATTTATTGGCTATACTCGGACTATTTGTATCATTCGACTGCTTTTGAATTCTAGTTATCAACTGAGTTTGAGCTTGTTCACTGGGACCTAGAAAACTTGTTAATATACATATACCGAAATCAAGCAATGCCCTCCAGCCCGCCCCTGGTAACAAAGACTACTATGTAGTTCGCTCTGTATCCTGATGCTGGGACTCTTCTCCAATCCCCTTGGCTTCCTTCGCCCGTAGTGGGATCAATCTCCATGTAGGGAGTTGCACCTCAAGTACTGGCGGCAGCCAGCTACAGCAGACCACTTACCTAATAACAAGAGTGCCGCAGATGGGGGAGCTGAAACATTTCCTGCTGATTTTAGCAAGGAAGACCACAGCTGGCTGGACTCGACTTGGGACTCATTTGCCATTATCAGCTGCCAGAAAGTAGAGAGATATCAAACTACTCTTGGAGAGAATCGCGTAAATACTTACATATCACGTGATGTTTCGCGAACCAACTACCTTTTATTGTGTAATTAATACTCAGATAATTATGAAACAAAACAAATCTTTGCCTATATCCCTGTTGTCTAATTCTCAAAAAGGATCATTCTAGTTATAAATAAAAATGCAATAATAATAAATAATGTACACTACAGTACACGGCACCAAAAATACTCAGTCACTCAAAGTTCTCAGACGAGTTCACGAAATCCATGATGGCACCCAGTATTCTGTTTCAACACCTTGAGTGTCAACCCACAACAGACCAGCAGAAACCATATCACTCAAGACAGTTGTTGATCGAATATGGATCCATCCTAGGTTGTCATGCAGCATATTTACAGTTACATAGCCCAAGGCCTCACAAGCGCCTAACACAGTAGCTTGGTCATTGCTTAGTTCTGACGGAACGCTACGAATCATGCTCTTTTTATGATTACCCAGTTCAACAAGTTCAAAACCTTGTCCCAGGCTTTTCAAGCTTTTTACAGACCGCTGAATATCATCTTCCGTTACTTCTATAGGCCTCAGCTGGGATTTATCGCCCAACCTAGCTTTCATTTCAGACACCGATATTAAACCTCCATTTGCGTCTCTGGTTAGTCGGCATATTTCAATAACCCGTACTGCCAATTCGAAGTAAAAATCATTGACATCTTTGCCCAGCATATTTGCCCAGAGAGAGCCTTGATTATTGGAAGACGATCCAGCCAAGGGGTCTACACCAATGGCAGTGCACATACGACTGAACTCTGCCCTAAATTCGGGATTGTTTCTTATATCAGCAGCATGTTCAACAGCAAAATACGCCAGAGCAGACTGGAATACGGAAAGCTGAGTATTGAGTTGCTCTACCTGCTCTTGCAGGATATTTGAGCTGAGGTCATCAAAAGCTGCCCGATGTTTAGTATCAAAAGCAGCTAATCCAACCCTTTTCATTGTGTGTTTGGAAAGCTGGCAGAGCAATAACAAGAAGAGTAGATAAGGACTACAGGTTCATGTCATGTAGGAGGATAAGATAGATATATGTTAGCCGTACGACACGATGGCTTGAGCTTTGACAGAGTCTTTGGTACAAGAAAGAACACGAATAATGTGGTAAATGAATTAAATTAATTATATGGTTCGTAAGTCATAGATGCAAGTTTTTTAGTTACTGGGAATATTGTCAGGTAGCGCTATATTTTGGGCCTTATAAAAGTGTCTGGTGCAGCTGTACGACTGCCAATCGAAATTCTGAGTAGGCAGACATGAGCAGGTAAGACCCCGTTCGATAGGATTCATAGGACAATGTGTGAAAGGAGGATGTGTATATCCAATATCATCGAAGAAATGAATTTCCTTCTTATCAAGAAAAAGTGACGCCGCAATTGAGTGAACAGGAGCATCTCCCCACCGCTCGTAGAAGAACCCGCCGGCCTTGTCAAGAAAGTCAAAATAGTCCTGGTAAACAGGTGAGCGCCAAAAATCCATATCAGCAATTTCAAAATTAGTCCAAAAGTGGCACAGGTTGTAGGAAACACCATAATCGTCACTGATAAACTCGAGCAAGCTGTTGGAGTTTAATGCATCGGGAACATGACTGAGATACTGTCTAGTGACGTCCCATAGAGATTCTATCGTGGAAATATATTCTCGCAAGGCAATAGTGAATCCATATTTTTTCTTTTCTTCCCTCATATATTTGAACACGTCGTAGTCAATATCACAATGCAGCAGTGTGTCTGGCTCTACTCGCCAATAATATTTATATTCTCGCATTAGTGGATGGTGGTAGAAGAACCCGCTTTCATACCGACACATATGGCGATATGATTCAGAATCGCCATATATGATTCCTGCATTTCTCATTTTGTTTCGTACTTCTGCAGCAGCAGTTTTATTGATCCATTCGGGATAACTCCAGTGGTCTAAGCCAATTACTCCGTACCTGGAATTTCCGGATACCAAGTTCGAGGTTACTTTGACAAATTCTTGAGTGAATGGCTCATTATTAAGAAATACCCAGTCATAATGAAACCTATTATTGAATCTATCTTCGACAGACCTGATGGTATTCATCAGTCCTAATAGATCGCTGTTGCGAGCAAGAGTCACAAAAGTAGCGTTTTCTAGATGAACAGGTTCAACCTGCTGGTCAGAGAAGACATTCTGCTGCCTGAATCTCTGCCTCGAGTCTTCTATTTGTTGATAATGCAGTTCTTGTTGTTCGAGATCCTGTAACTTTTTGAGGAGATCAATCCTTTTTGCGGTTGTATCGCCTGCTACATACTTTGGATAGGTAGTATCATGTTCATCGTGTCCCTCAGAATATTCGGGAAATTCAGGCACTGACAGATTGCCACTCCTAGTGACTAAGCCAATACTATCTCCCGTGAAATCTCTGAAAAATAATAGATAAGCCGCTGTAAGCACAGCAACTAGCCCAAGGATACGTTTCCGTGGTCTCGACATATCATTTAGGAGATGACTTAATAAATAGAGTCTGACCGAAGAGATGGGCCAGCTATGCGAAACAAACGTGAAAGGGCTTGGAATCTAGGGCCAGCCGGAACCAAAGTAGGGAGACGCCTGTTCAAGTAGAAAGGTCAAAAAGGAGACAAAGACTACAAGTCGCCTCTATCCATATATATATCCAACTAGATTCCGTTTTCTTTTTCCTTTCGATCTGATATACCTATAAGTACAATAGCCAAGACCAGAATTCAAGAGAAAACTGTTAGCGAGCAACAACAACAACTAATAAAAAAATGCGCGAAAAACTAAAAGAGTAACTTAACCGAGATTTAAAATGCAAATCAGCAATTAACAGTCAACTAATATTTTTGTTCCTGCTTCTCGTCTAAGCATTGAGTTGCAAAGTTTCTGCCGCTCATGACGCTCATTTGACTTGTTGCATCATTTTGCATTGCGTATGTTACAAATTTGGGAGCTGCCCTGTATATCTTTCAGCCAAAGTCGGACTAGTGCAATCTTATTGGCTGAACTCATGTCAATGCAGATAGTGACGTCAAAACCCGGAATCGACAAACAATTCAGGTACCCAGTTGGAGCTGACAGTCGCTTCAACTGATGAATGATTGGTGTGATGTTCTGTTGATGGACAATGAAGTTATAACATATTGGTAAAGGTAAACAAATATGCTATGCTATTTACTAAGTCGACAACACGCGAATTACGCGTGTTGCCAATATCAAGCCAAATGCAATCCCTATTTTCCCCCGCACCCTCAAACAAAGTTAATATTAAGCTCGTATGCGAAGCAAATAGGAAATTAATATTTTAGAGTTATCTGCGAGAAATGCTACGAAAATTTACAGGACCTCCTAACTTGCAGATATACCAATGCATCTGTAGTGAAACATATTTATTGCCCCCAATATGTAGTGGCCCCAGCAACGTGCTGTCCGTCTGAAACCAACTAACCAACCGACCAACCGTGGGATGTCGGGGTCTTGGGTCTTGGTACTTCTTTTTTTTGTCAATGCCTCAAGATCTGCCGTTCCACAGCTGGCGCGTCTTGCCGAAGCGACGACAAGAGCCCAGAGCCAGAATAAAAACAACCAGAGCGTGTCGTTCAGGATACCAAGCGGAGCCCCGCATTGAATACCAGGAGAAAATCTGTTTCCATACGGCAGCGCTTAGCGTTCTTCCCGTTTTGCCAGTAATCGACCGCATAAAAAAGTTGGGATGGATCCATGCAGAGATCACCAATCCCTATTTAGTGTGGTATGTTTCATCTCAAGATCGTGCCTGATCGTCATCTCTGTATCAGATCTATCTATGTACTCCTTAATTGAGCGGCAGGGGGATTCCATTCGAATCCAACGTTGATGCATGCCAATTGTTGGCACGCCTTATCACGTAGAAGCCATTTGGTCTTATCAAGTGATTTATTGAGGAACTATGTACATCGAAGCTTTATGTTCGTTCTACCCCATCCAGTCCCAAAAACACTTAGCTACGACTCTTTGTTCGTGGGATGGTCTGTAGGTATTCGATGAAGCACATCACAGGCGATCTAAACAATCTTGTGGAGAGTCGGCGGAAGCTCAGAATCCTTGTGCATGTTAGAGGCTAGCCAACGAGCTTGTTCAGCTCCATGTAGATAAGAAACTTATCCTCATTTTCGAGGGTGAGAATTTCTTCACACTGCGAGTAGTGGTTTGTGGACTAGCAGGAGCATGGCTCTGGATGATGATACGTGTATTTTCCTAGCTATGTTTTACTTTGACCTCGGAGCAAAGTCCAGGTTTGTGGGCTTGGCTTGTCGTCGACTTCCTTTGATGGTCGTCGAGAAAACTCCAGACTCTTTGAGACAGTTACCAGACTTTCAGATCGTTCAATCATTGTAAATAAAAGATAACAGTGAGAGTGACTTGAATCATGTTGTGGCCTCTGACGATCTGCAATGCACGATAGGTAACTTTATCTTCCCAGAACACTGCAGGGAACTCAGGGGTAAGATAAGCAAAGCTGACTCCTGAGCTGGTCTGCTTGTGAGAGATATTGCGCATGTCTCTATATCTTAGATATTTCTCAGGCAAGTTGTATTCCAGTGGATAATCTAAAACTATAGGAAGAGTGGAGAACCAATAGACCACTACGTATTCGAAGCCAGTGGAATATCTATTGAGCGCCCAATTTTGTTCTCTCCCTATTGCCTCCCTATAGCTTGTTTTACTTATTGTCTTCGTAGATCGGGCACTTACGTAGACTTTTTATTTCTGCATCCACGATAGTAAAAACCCAGGTCCTAGTCTTAGGAAAGTCGCTACTCTGGCCCGTTGGTTGTCGCCTGCCCCAAGACTCAGTGGCTCCTCTTGCTTCGCTCGAGTTGGACGTCAACTGTCCTAGCAGCCTCCTGCGAAGCAGGAGCTAAGGAGTCTGGGGCGCAGCCCCAGCTGCCAGAGGCAGAGCCCTCCAGACTAAGTTTTATTATCAGCCCAGGTGATACCGTTTTCAGACAATTGAGAAAGAATTTCAGGCGTAATGCTAGTTCGACTGGTCTCTAGCTCTCGCAGCTGTTGGCACATAGGAAGTAACTGCTCTAGATCAGTAGGCTTTAGATTCTGATCATAAAACGAGAGGCTGTGGAGTTCAGGGAATCTATTCCAAAATCCTTGGTCAAATAAAGGAAAAAGAGCCATAGTTTCATCCAATATAAGCCTTTTGATATGCTTTCCACAGTTAAAACGATCGAGAAAGAGCGTCAACTCCAGCTTGGCTCCTGATATGTCCAACTCTTCAAGCTGTTCCAGTGAGCCGGATATTGGCCCTAAATCTAGCCACGAGACGTTACGAAGTGCCAACTTAGTTAGAGACTCTGGCCATGAAGCCTCGTCTTCACGTGCCACTGCTTGCTGATTTAATGTAGGGCCAACGACCAATTGTTTAGATCTTAAATTTTTGGAACGAGGAACATGGCAAATCGTCAAACTCTTCAATGTCGAGTGGTGTGCTGCCTTGAGCAATGTCTCTATATCAAAATATACAAATGAAAGGCGGAGCTCAAAATTCTCTAAATAAGGACATAGAATCGGACAGAGGTAAATGGCGGCGCTTCCAATCTGCGACTGAGTTTGTATCCTAATGTCCTTCAAATAAGGGAACCTTTTAGGAACATTGGAAATACCATTGGCCGTTTGCGATATCAGATATTTACATGTTACGTCGAGCTTTTCAATGGTCGACTCATGTCCATCTAGTAACGGTAGCAGAAATATAAAACCAAGTTTTAGGTCATCAGGGCGGCTTAGCGTCAATTTTTTAGTGGGAACTAGTTTGTAGATCGAATCGTCAGTGAACTCAACCGACGTCGGTTGACTGAAACGAAAAGTCAATTCGTCAAACACCCAGTCTTTGCAAAACTGCGTGTGATTCTTTGAGATCAGCGATAAACAGGCGGATTCTTCTTCATCGTTAGCGAATTGCTCTATACGCAGACATTTAATAGTTTGTACCTGCGAGAAAGTATCTTCTAAAGCATATCCCAAGCATCTTTTGAGTGCCCATTCGCTGCACTGAGTTTCCTTGAGTTCCGTAAAGTCAATAGATGACGCCCACAGATGATGATCGTTTGTAAGGTAATGATGCCATGACTTCGACACTCGCTGGAAAGTGGTCCATTCTTTTATTGTCAGACTCTCAAATATTTTATATAGCAGCTCAGTCGGCAGTCGGATACAAGGGTCATTCATTGCGATAATCGTATCTTGTCGACTTGAATTAAACTTTGAGAAGCGAGATATGCTTTATCGGCTCTCAGTACGGCTGGCTTCACGTTAATTAATTAGCGTCACGTAGCTAACGCGAAGCACGAGATCCAGATCACCAGTTGAATTCCAAAGCATAATAGCATATGAAACATGAATATTAATCCTGAATATATAGGGCAACTTTTGTTGGGCATCCAGTCCATTGATTCAAATACACGCAAGTCATCTGAATCTCTCATATACTCATTATCAGAAAAGCATGTGGATGAAGTTGTGACATCATTATTGTCGATAGCCCTTGACGCAGATCAAATCTCTCTTAGACAAAGTTCACTATTAATATTAAAAGTCATTATTCTGCGCTACTGGAGTATCGGATTCGATCAATTCGTCGGCCCTCCTATATCTACGGAAGTGAAGTCTCGCGTTCGATCTATAATATTAGATTTGACCAAGGACAATGAACAAAAGGTCAGATCTGCTGCGGCACTACTAATTGCAAAAATTGCCTCAGTTGATTTTCCTGATGAATGGCCTGAACTGTTAGACATAATAAAGTTCAGACTAGACGCACGGGAGGTTATTGATAATAGAGGACTTTTCAAGTTGGAGGGCACTCTAACAGTGTTGAACGAATTGTTGAATGATGCCCTTAGCGAAAATGAATTTTTCCAACATGGCCCACAAATCTTGGCCTCGCTTTTGGAGTGTCTCATACTGTTAATTTATAAACCACCTGCAGCCAGATACTGGAAATTGGCGGGATTAATTGTGCAATGCTTTACAGCCTGTATACAATTCTTTTTAATGGCAGATGACAAAAATCAAGATGCCTTAGAACAAGCAGCTAAAGGAATTGTCACCCAGTGGACAAAGCCTTTCTTTGACATTCTCGACAAAAATCTTTCCGAGGATTTTGAAAAAAGTAGTCCAATCTGTCGCGTATCCTCATATGATAATCCGTTGTCGGTAGCTATCATGGAAGCTAAATTAGAAGTTATCGCTGCTATTCGTGAATTAGAGTCTGCATTTCCTTTATTTATACGCCAAGAAAGCTTGTCTAAGTTTTTCGAGCCTGTCTGGAATGACTGGGTTGCGCTAGCTCGACCTCAACTCCATTCTACTGAGTTGTCAGAGAAGACAGCCCAAACGATAGTTACGCTAGTGCTGGAGCAAATATCATTTCTTGTTTTATGCCTTGAATCTAGCAGTGAGACGCGCTTAGAATTAATCAACTCCTTTCAAATAGATGTTCTGATGAAAGTCGCAGTTACATATGCAACTGTTCCCGCTCAAACGGCCGAAAACTGGATTGAGGACCCCAACGAGTTTGTTACCCTGGAACGAGATTTGTCACTAGACAAGCTCCCTCGTACCGAAGTTGTATCATTACTTTTAGCAGTAGGTTCGCAAACATTACTGTCACAGATCTGGCAAGAGTGTCTTTCTGAAAAGACCGAAGGAAGGGTTGAAAGTGGTATGTATCTGCTTGATAGTGTGATCAAAGAGATATCGCTTTCCTCTCAAAAACTTGATTCCTCTTTTCTGACCTCTTTCGTAAAAGACTTGCTGAAATGGCAAGAGCCTTATCCGGACTCCCCGATCATCTCTTTGGTACAGGCTAGAGCTCTGATACTGGGGTCTACGGTAAGTAAACATTTTGGTGGGAGAATTGACCCTCAAACTATAAAGTTTGGATTTCTACGGAATACGCTTTATGCTCTATCAGATCAGAGACCCATTGTGAAAATCGGCGCTCTTATTGCCCTTAATAACTTCTCAAAATCGCTGAACGATATCGACTATTTAAAAAGACATCAAATTGATATTTTTACAGCTATTGCCTCATTGTCAGAAGATGCTGTGAACGATACACCTGCTATGCTTGTTGAGTTCTTGTTAAATGCAATAAAGCTGGATTTTCAAGATGCCTTAACTAATTCCTCATCCGATATTCTCCGACTATTATTTACCCTGGCATCTGAAGACACTGCTAATGTTGAGCTGGTTACTGAGGTGCAGGAGATGCTCGAAGAGATTGCTGAGAACGCTACTCTTTCCGAACAATCTAATCAACTGTACACGAAGATTTGTGCAGATGCAGTACCTTTTCTGTTAAACAACATTACTGCTACCACAGACGGATCATATAGCACGGATTTGATGCTGTCTTTAGATCTTCTTGGCTCATTAATTGACAAAGGTCCTGAGATTCTACCAGAAAGTGTTGTCAATTCCACATTTCAACCTCTTTATAGAGTAATCCAAATATCTCAGGATTCTTCAATCCTACAGAGTGCTTCAACTGCTTTCACGTTTCTTGTTGAACACGGATGCGAACAGATATCACTGACTGAGAATGTTGCGAATGGCCAATCTGGGGTGGAGGTTGTCCTTTCCGTTGCTTCAAAGCTTCTAGATCCATCGTGGGAAGATTCAGCTGCCTTCGCATCGGGTCGGCTGGTGACGGCCATCATAAACAAATATGGAGTTTCCCTGGGACATTTATTACCCCAGCTGCTAGATGCGACCGTACGACGTCTCATCAAAGCCGAAAATCTCACATTGGTTGAGAACCTTGTCTCTGTGTTCTGTCTTTTAGTTTTACAGTCAGCTCAGGAGGTAGTCAATATTCTCGCCGGGATCGAATTACCAGATAAAAATCAGACTGCATTAGAGGCAGTGTTGGCTAAATGGCTCTCGACTTTCGAATACGTACGAGGTTATGATGAAATAAAGCGCAATGTAATCGCTCTACAAAAGTTATATTCTTTAGAAGACGCCCGAGTTAAATCAGTGATTGTCGACGGGGATCAAGAAATGCTACCTGGAGATGTAATTATGACGAGATCCAAGGCCAAAAATCTAAAGTTTACTCAGATTAGCGCCACGGAAAAGATAGTAAAGCTTTTGATAAAGGAACTCTCCACAACGCCATCTGGCGGCGTAGGCTCAGGTACAGCTGAAGGGACTCAAAACGATGATGATGATGGTGATGAATGGGAAGACGATTTCACTGAGTCTGTTATTCCTTCATCTATAATACAGGCTGCCGCAACTGATGGTCTGGCTTCCAGACAACTGGATACAGAGACGTATTCTCTCATATTAGAGTGGTTTAAGTCGATTGCTATGGGTAATACAGGCGATTTCAGAGATATTTATAGTCGCTTGACCGAGGTTGAGCAAGGTATACTTAGGGAGCAGATTGAACAATAGATAAAATGTTCTTAACAAGGGGTTTACTTGCTGCAGAAAGTATCATCAAAAATAAATTAATTCATTACAGTCGTATGCTATTTTATATTTACAAACAGGAATTAGAGACCACAGGTCAATAAAATTTGGGTCGATGGTAGTACTTGACACCCCAGTAACCTTGCCTATCCTTTCTCATTCCTTCTAATGTTTTATGCCATTCTTCAATCTGTTGCTCGGCGACATTCTCCTTTCTTGCCAAGTCTAATGCCCAAGCTAATCTCTTACGACTTCCCCATCCCTTTTTCATAGCTCGCATGATAATACTGGTTACCACTTCTTGAGCGACAGAGGGACCCAGTTTTTCTCCTCGCCATTTCAAGGTTTGTATGAGCCTGACCACACGGCGGTTGCTCTCCGAGTCGTTCAACATACTGGTATTCGAGAATCCGACTATCATTTTTCGAATAACATAAGATGGGACAACAATATTCCGTTCATGCCTTAGCCATGTCATTAGTTTGAAACAAATCTTGGGAAACGATTTACTTGAGCTGATCAAAAAATTATAATATGCTCTAGGAGGGACCGTCGAGATGTTGTTCAGCACCTGTAGACCCAAGGCGTAGTTATTGCGCTGCAGCAACATTGCTAAACATCTGACTATAACATCATCAGCTAGCCTCAATTTCTCGTTTTGTAGAAACTGAAGAACCTCCACCGCTTTTTCCTCGTCCCAGGTTCGGAACAAATTTGTTACCATTTTCCCCAAGTAAAGGGATGGTGGTCGCTGCTCGAGAGCTATATCAGAAGAGCCACCGTTTCTAGATGCCAAAGCTAAATGCTTTTGGTCTCTCCCCTTGATAGCTTGCCCTTTTTCATCCAATAACAACAGTCCAGATAATACAAGTTTTACATCCGTCTCACGTTCTAATACATCAGGATGGATAGTTTTCTGACTACGAGCGAAGCTGAGCTTGGTAACGTAAGCATCCAAGGCTAGCATCACACCTCGACCTGTCACTTTCGGTAATGCCATGTACCTGATTTGCTCGAGATGTGGCCTTGATGTAATCAAAGTAGAGACTTTGTGTTCAACTCTGGATGGGAAGTGTTCCAATGATTTAGCATTCTGCATCGCCAATAGCAAGTTCCAGAGTATACGACCTGGACACGGTTTCGTAAATGGGAACTGGCGGGATAATTCATGTAATACGTTGCCCAGTACGTAACCGAGATGTTTTTGTGGACACGCGTTTATAGCACGTTCTAGCAACCTCGTGTCGACATCACCAGCATCGTAGTACAGAGCCTCATCTTTGTGGTCAGGAGACTTTCTCTTGGCCCACACAAGACATAACAACCCGTCTCGCAGTAGACTAGGATTAAAGTTGCCGTTTCCTCGAACAATGATATCACTGCATTCAGCTGACAAGTTGAGATCAATTGCTCTTCGTAAAAATGCCCCTAAAGTCTCCGCGTATCCCTCGGAGGTGGTTATAAGCACTCCAGTTCTAGGAGCCGCTGTCTTATGTCTGCCCTCGAGTTTCCTTTCAAATCTCGTGAATGCGTTCCAAACATGATGAAATGTTTTTCTGTCATATGCAAGTAGTGGTAAGTTTGACAGGCAATTTATGCTAAAATAAGACTCCAAAGGATGAACGTCTGGTTTGTAATAAATACTGTCTAGAGCTTTGCAAAGCAATGACACATGGGTTATTCTCTCCTCGATGCCAAGTTGCTCAATAGTTGATGCTGACATCTCTAAAAACTTTTGCAGCACAATATTGGGTGATAAAAAATTCTCAACAAACTGCTTTTTGGCAAACACCTTCTTCATATGTCCTGGGTCCAAAATCGTTACAAAATGGAATATACGTAGTTTTGTCCAAATATTGAGACTGTCTGAAGTCAGCAGTTGAGGGTAGTATAATGCAGATGGTTGTCCCAAAATACTGAGACTAGTTTCTTTAATAAATGAATATGCAGTTTTAGTACAAGAGCATGAGCTCTTGAGTTCAGATACAAAGGCGATCTGAGAATATATGACATCAGTCTCTTCATCTGACAACCCAATCTCAGTTGCAAACTGTTTTGCAACTGAAATTTGGTCCATTTGGCTTAATCCTTCTAAAATATCTCGAACAGCCAAATCGTATGCAATTGTCGTGGACTTGTCTGGCAAAATCGAGTTGGAAAGTGTGCTTATCACACCGTCAACTGTTAGATTTTCAAAAAGGACACCCAGAGAATACTTTATAAGGCCTTTCTCAAAAAGATACATGCCAAAAAGTTTCGCTGTTTGCTCAGTCAAGTTGCTCCTGAGTACTCCGCCTCCTATCTCAACATACATCCTCCAAAGGACCTGGGGCGTAGCTAATTGCTCAGAGACAAGAAACTCAAACTGGTCTCCAAGTAAATTAGTACTTGCGCTATGATTACGGCTTTCACTCCAATTTCTATTGATTCTTGATCTTACAGATGGAGACAGGATCATGCACTTGGAGAGATTGGATACTGTTTCTAATTCAACAGCTTCTTCTCCTCTTGACCCCAGTTCATGATCGAAGAATGTAGGATCAACAGACAAGAGAGCACTTCGAAGTCCTCTGGCTATAAATCCTTCTTGGAATTTCGAATTTGTGCTCGCATCGAATGCGACTTTGGCAGACGATGAGAACTTGGAATATGAAAGTCTCTTCGTTCCAACAGCCTTCGTAGAGTTCGACGTAAATGGTCCAGGATGTAGGTGGCCTATAGTCCGAGTTGAGCTGTCTAGATCTTGACTTGTCCGCCCAAAAGATGGTCTTCTTCGTCGACCGTAACTTTCCGTTATGGCTAGAAATATAGGTCGAATTGATCCTCGTGTTAAAGGACTTATATCATTATCCCAGACTCTGACAGACGGCCGTAATCGTGGCCGAGGTCGAGTTCGGGCGAATGACATTTAAAAGTAGAATCTTGTGTCACCTCTCTTTTGGATCCTTCATATATAACAGATTCAGTAGCTTATTGATATTGTCATGAATGGAATCATAATTGTAGACGGTAGTATCACTAGTAGTCAAATTATTTCGACTCTATCTGCGTTAATATTTACCCATCCCAGTGAAATTTTCTATTATCGAGAAATTCAGGGGGTGTGCGGCTACACTAGTTTCCCTCAGAGCGTGAAGCTTCAGTCATGTATCGAGATATTTTGATGATTAGCTCGCTATCAAGAGAGACAAGATATAGCAAAAATTGGATTTTCAGGATGGCTTGTGTTGGCAAGAGTGATAATGCTAAAAGAACGAGAGGAAAAGGCCCACCTCCTAATATCACGCCGGAATATATTGCTGAGCAAAGAGCGTTAAGAGAAGCCAAAAAACAAGCCAAGAAACTGAAGGCTGAGATGGAAGCTAACGTTGAGGGAAAAGGAAATGCTGATAACAACGATGAAGATTATTCATTTATTAAAAGACCAATGTTGATGGTACCTGGTATCAGTTTAGAGGATGCATCGAGAAGTTTCAAGTTTATGACCTATAATGTTCTCGCTCAATCATTGATCCGCAGAGAATTATTTCCAGAAAACGGCGATGCCCTGAAGTGGGTATGGCGAAAGCAAGTTCTCGCCGAGGAGATCAAATATTATTCGCCAGATATTTTGTGCATGCAAGAAGTTGATACAGATCACACTAAAGCATTTTGGGATCCTCTACTACAATCCCTCGATCATGACAACGTTTTCACAACCTTCCCCGGTAAAAAACATGGATTATCGATCTCTTACTCCAAGAAAAAATTCAGACTGATTGAGCAAGAGACAGTCTTTTATGATGATGTTTATATAGAGGGTGTGCCAGTTATGGCGAAAACCAGGAACAACGGAATGTTAATAGTGTTGGAGTCTCTAGACAATCAGGGCCAGCCGAGCGGTAGAGGTGTTATTGTCAGCAATTGCCATATGTTTTGGCACCCAAAGGGATCATATGAGCGTACTAGACAGCTGGCAATTTTAATGGCCGAAGCGATTAAACTTAAAATAAAGTACAATTGGCCAGTGCTTTTAGGAGGTGATTATAATAGTGAATGCTTTGACACACCATATATCTGTGCTACAGGCCACAGGCCAGTTGTTTTGAATCAGGAGTCGAAAGACATTCTTCTGGAAAGCATTTCGATTCTACGGCCAAAGTTTGGCAAGGACATAGAAGGATCAGAGACCGTGGAAGGTAACCCTGCCAAAGAAATCAGCGCCCTGGTGGAGTATTTCAACAGTTTGCCCTATAAAGCTACAAGTGTATACGGATCAGCTTACAAGTCAGTTCATCCAGACAATATCCACCCTAAGAGCGACGGAGAGCCTGATTTTTCCAATTGGGCTCACGCCTGGAGAGGCCTACTTGACTATATTTTTGTTCTTCAGAGTCCATCTGAAAAACCTAATGATAAACCGAGTCAAGTCACCTCAGAGGTCAAAGTATTGGAGCTACTACGGCTGCCAGAACGCGAAGAGATGGGCCCAGAACCCAGCGGCCAGCCTCGTAAAGGTCAATACCCGAGTGACCACCTTTGTATTATGGCCAGGCTGAAATTGTAGTCATAAGAAATACAACCGCTACACAAGATACCGGGTGGTGGCCCTGCCTCCGGCGGCTGGGGCGCTGCCCCAGACCCCGTAGCTCCTGCTTCGCAGGAGACTGCCCCAGATCCCGCTGCTCCTCTCGCTGCGCTCGAGTCGAGCATCGACGGTCCCAGCAGTCTCCTGCGAAGCAGGAGCTACGGGGTCTGGGGCAGCGCCCCAGCCGCCGGAGGCAGAACCACCATCCGTTTGCGCTGACACTGAAAGTGTGTATTATAAATATATACATAATATAAAGCATTGTCAAACAAACAAAAGACATAAAAACTAGGCGTTATTCTTACAGGTGAATGGTCCGGGCATTCCACCAGCTTGATACGATTGAACGATAGCGTCGGTGGTAGCGTAAACACCAGGTCCCAAAATGTAGAAGCCGGCGATGATAAGCAAGATATTAAGTGATAGTTGGACATATCCCCAGGGAGTCTGGTGTTTCCACCAGCCAGGGCCGTGTTCCTCACCTCGGACACGGATGTAGGCTACACCCCAGAAGATGAATCCGAACCAACAATCAAATAGCGAGGACATCAAAGACAGGAGAGAGCTGAAAAATGGAATCAGCTCAGCAATGAGGAACGCAGCAATCCAGGTTGATGCTAGGATGAGGGCCCAGACAGACCACCCAAGAACGGTGTGTTCGTGGACATGGGGAGAGTTCTTGGGGAAAATTCGCATGAAGATGAATCTAGCCGAAACAGCAGCATATAGTACACCGAGGAAAATAAGAGTGGGCACTACGAATGAGAACGCAATCTTTAAATACAAGGGATCCAAGGAAAAGAAGGCCGGGGCAGTGATATAGTATCCACCCACATAGACGTAAATAATGGAACCAGCAAGACAGTAGAGGATGATTTCACATATAGTAACTGTCCAGACTACCTTTTTGAATTCTCTGGGGTTCTTCATTTCCCAAATCAAAGCTGGATACACAATCTGTCCCACCAAAGTATAGGTGATATTCAGCATAGCGTTCATAGCGTCAACATAAGTAGTGCCGGGTTCGGGCCAGACGTTCCACTTCACAGGAGTTCCATCGTACCCGGCAGGGAGGGCCTGAACACCAGAAAAAATCATAGCCAACACAACAGCGATAAAGGTGGCCACAGCAGAAATTAATGCAAGCGAGGACAAGCCCGAAAAGGTTCTTGGTAGAGAGAAGAAAAAACAGGTCACTGCCATGATGGCACCGAAGCCAACAGTACAGATAGCATGACTACTCATGGCATTCAGGTATCTCGATCCCACAAGAACATGCAAACCTTGGATGAAGGTGTTATTAAGCAAGTAGCAGACGGCAGTGAAATACCAAGCCCATCTCTTATTCCAGAACAAATGCTGGCCAATATCACAGACATCGCGCAACTCGGGGTGTCTTAAACAGTATTCCAAGAGAACCAAACTAGTATACAAAACAATCAAAGCAATACCTATGGTTAAGATCAAACCAGGTACGAGTCCTAATACACTGAATGACCAGGGAAAACTTAGAATGGCCAGACAGATGTATTCAGAGAACAAAAGAAACGACGTCTTCTGCCAAGAACAAGATCGATACTTGATCTTATGATCTTCCTCCTGAGAAATCTCATGCTGGAGATACTCATCCAGAGAATAGGTGGTCGACTGGACCTCGACGTCCTCTTCTTTTACATTCCCTTCAGCACTCATTAGATCGGATTACTCAGAAGTCACTTATAGTTAGAGCTTAAACCAACAGTGGTAGATTTGAAATTGTGCTCGAGCAGATTCGATCCCATATATATATAGAATAATATTAGATTTACGTTACGGTCAGAAAAAGAATTCTGCCTATTCGTTAGAATTACCCATCATTTTGTCAGATATATACTAATGGGTGTACAGATATGTTTCTATCTGCTTGGCCGGTACCAATTTAAGACGATCCATCTCTATGTGGTGCATTACTTCAAGAACAGTAAAACTAAAATAAGGATTGCTATAGATCTGCTACCGCCTGCTAGGACCTAGATACAGGATTATGTACGTTGGTGATAAGTGAGACCCACACCTTGCATTGTGAAGCGGCAGTAGGCCAAGAGGCTAGTTCGAAAGAGGGCCAGGGCCTTTCCTGTATGGTATTGTGAGACCTGGGGTTAGTATCGAGCTACGAGCTAATCGAGGAGCCTTAGTTTTATCACAAGGAGAAATGACCTGCGTCTCCGTCGAGGAGGGATCAAAGGCACGAGGGGGTAAGAAGCATGAGGAAGTACAAATACAGGTGCGAATAAGGTACGAATAGAAGTGAGAACGTAGTACGAGTGAAGTACGAACAAAGTACGAGTAAAGCACGAATGAAAGTATCGGGAACTATCAGTGACCTATCAAGAGAAAATCATTTCGAAGTTGAGCAGGATGTCGGAAAAAATTTTAAAACTATAATAGTTTCCATACAGAATACCGATCAATGTGGAGTCAACGGTTGTTGACCAACCCAAACCGGCGAACGCAGCATCTCGATGTGTAAAAGTGGCTGCGATGCAACGTTGTTGTGTCATGTACAATCACATCATACTTGTCAGATAGTCGGCATATATTGCGAATCAATCTTAAATCTGACGAGTGTATGTCTCGGCGCCTGCATTTAGGGTTGGCTGCTGCAAACGACCACCCTGAACAGCAGAAGAAGCGGCGATGGCGCCAACGATTATGTATCGGTCGGGCCACAAACAACCGCCAGGTGCCACAGCGGCCGCTCGGGCCCACGATTCTGGCACTTTTGTGTGGCTTTTCTCTCTCCTCACCAGCTGTCATCCAAACCTTGTTGGAGCATCTTCTGCCAATTCGAGCCTCTCCAACAGCCTCGGATAAGCAGACAAGCTGTACCTGCAGCCCACCGGTTTGTCAGAGGTTGCCGTCTTCGACCCCTCGGGCGCCCGGCTGGCGTCCTGGCTAGCACCTCACCTCAGCTTACCACCTCAGACCTACCACCTCTCACCCTACCACCTCTCACCCTACCACCTCTCACCCTACCACCTCTCACCCTACCACCTCTCACCCTACTACCCCTCACCCTGGCACCACAGTCACCTCACCACCCCATCCCCTCCCTTCTTCTCCCCTCTCCTCAACCCCTCACACACACGAACACTGAGACAAACGAACCCACACGGCACGGCACCTCAACCGTACATCTCATCACAACAGCCCTCACATGATGTGCGACCATATCTGGATCACCACTGCTGTGGCTTGCTTTCCGACCAAAGTCCGCACATCCCAGCAGTGGCTGGAAGTGGCGCACAGCCCGACCGCCCACGCTCCGACTCGAGCGCAGCGAGAGGAGCCACGGGGTCTGGGGCAGAGCCCCAGCCGCCGGAGGCAGCACCCCCACCCCACACCGCCCACACGGCGCCCACCGCAGCACACTCTCTGGTTTCAGTTTTATTGTTCGGCACGTACGATGCAGGCGCACCCTGGCGCCATTGTTCGATATGCAGGGCTCAGGCACAGGGGTCACCGCTGCCTCCGGCGGCTGGGGCGCTGCCCCAGACCCCGTAGCTCCTGCTTCGCAGGAGACTGCTGGGACCGTCGACGCCCGACTCGAGCGGAGCGAGAGGAGCTACGGGGTCTGGGGCAGAGCCCCAGCCGCCGGAGGCAGGACCCCCCCTCCAGTGAGAGAGGGTGGTCGGCGGTTTGTCGGGCGCCAGGAGAGGAGAGGGGCTCAGCGGGTGTCTTATTTCGATGGTGCTTCAGATAAATACCCGCTGTGTGTTTGGAGGCGCTTGGCATGGGAGCGTGGAGGCTGTGCATTCGCTGTGCGCTTGCAGGACTGACCACCACTCGACTGTAGGGCCTGACAAACAGCCGTTTCTCGTGTGGTCGATGCCGTTCCATGTGATTATTGCAGAAAGCTCGGTATCTGTATCTGTATATATATAATAGGGCTGCATAATCAAGGTAAATCACTCGTACTTGCACGCACTTTACGGTCTTACTCCATAACTATTTAATCGGCCTATGTTGACCATGGTCTCTGAAAACAGAAAATAAACAAAATCCCGCACGCCTCTACGCTTTTCATTCCTAAAGCTCTGGCTTGAGACTTTATCCATTCTATTTATTGTCTGTGTTGCTACTTGTGCTTCTGCTTAGCAACTGCGCCCAGCTACATATCTGCTTCGCCATACGTCTGGCGATATAAAAGCCCAGGCTGAGCATTTGGAAAAAATATCATCTGGACATTTGTTTGGCACCATATCTTCTGTTCCTGGTTTTGACGACAAAAGCTGTTCAGCAAGTTTACTAGTTCCCATCATCCATACCGCCTGTCACTTATCACCTACCACCTATCACCTGCCACCCATCACCTATCATCTATCACCTGCCAAATAACAAAATGACTCCAGCTACGACTGCTGTGCCGGCTAACGCTGTCAGATCCAACACGCTTATTATCTCTGGGTTCGAGAAACAGACTGTTGAGGACGCGAACGTCGTTGGTTCGTTAAAAAACTTCTTGCAAGAGACCTGTCATGTCACCATCGTCCACTGGGTATTAATGAAACGGTTTCGCCGGGTCATTGCTGTCTTTTACGACGAGAACGAGTGCGAAGCCGTGAAGTCGTGGATCAACAGTCCTCGTTCCGCTGAATGTCTCCAAAAGTCTGTCTCGCCTTACATCAGCAGTCTAAAGGCATACATGACAGCACCCACGTTGAACGAAGAAGATGAAAGAAGAAGACTACAACTGCCAGATAAAGGCCGTCTGTGGCTAATCAGCCCGCCTCCTTCTCCCCCTGTTGGATGGGAGTCGACAGCAGAGTCTGAGCCCAACCGGGAAACACACCACCCAGGCCTTGGAGTCATCGACTCTGCCCATTTACACGAGGCACTCAGCAAAGTAGCCCTGAACAACACTGGTGAAAACCACGTTATTCCCGAAAACAAAAATGCATCCCGTGCGTCAACATCGCCCGAAACGTCGCCCAGACCAACCATCACCCGCAGATACACCCTACGCGAATCCAACTCGAACTCAGCCTTCAACGGACTGCCACCCATTAATACACAGATGCCCTCTGCCGACACCTCCTCGAGCCCGCAGTCTACCTCTCCCCTGACCCCATCCATTGTCCTAGAATGGGACGACGACGGCGACGAAGACATGGACCCCTCGCTCTCCGCCGCCAACGAGCGTCTTCCTCGCACTGAGATGCCCCCTAACTATGCATACTAATTAATTATTTATTCGTCTGTCTGTGAGCCTGCCTCCGGCGGCTGGGGCTGCGCCCCAGACTCCGTTGCTCCTCTCGCTCCGCTCGAGTCGTTGACGGTGCCAGCAGTCTCCTGCGAAGCAGGAGCTACGGGGTCTGGGGCGCAGCCCCAGCCGCCGGAGGCAGGTCCCACCCGTTACAGATAAATGCGATGGTTTCTATTTACAATGGTACGGAGTAGAGGTTAGATGCGAGCAGCGGCGGTGGTCGCCAGTTCTTGCGACTGGTCGACGGGCGAGAGCGTGCCATTTTCGTTGTACTGGGCTTTGAAGAAGGTGTAGTGGAGCACGATGTCGTCGATTTTGGCGACGCTGGGGTCTTTGGCGAAGTCGGGGTCGATGAAGAAGAAGACGGGCATGTCCACCTCCTCGCCTGCCCGCAGCATCTGTTCTTCGAAGCAGAAGCACTGGATTTTGCTGAAATACGGCGCCACCTTCTCGGGAACTACGCTGTAGGTGGCCATGCCGATGATATCTGTGTCTGAAATGTTCTTTGCTTTATAGAAGGCCAGGGCTGTCTCTCCTGGAAGGACTTGAACTTCTCTCTGCTGGGGCTTGAATGTCCACGGCACAGCTCCCGACACCTCTGAGGAGAATGTGATGGAGATCCGCTTTTTACGCTCAACGGGAATCATCTTGTCGGCAGTGAACTTCTCGGAATTAGTGATAGGGGTGCCTCCCCAGCCTGTTCTCTGGCAAATCACTCGGTATAGTGGTACTGAAGCATATGACAAAGCGAGCGCTGCCACCACTATGCTCGCGGAATACAAACTGACAGTGATAACCTTCTTGCTCTTCTGCTTGTTTCGCGCCTGGCTGGCCTGTTCTATGCCTCTTAAGAACGCCTCTCTCTTCTGCTGGTCAGTGAACTTGGGCTGCTGCTTCTGCTCCTGCTGTAGCACCCACCGCGACGTCGACCACTGTCTACTGCGCGGTTTCAGCGGTGACGTCTCAGCCACCGTCCGTATCCTCAGTCCTCTAAACATGTCGCTTGACTCTCCTTCTTTTTCTTATTTACAAAATTGAATACACACCCAAGACCTCGAACCTCAGATCAGTCTCAGTCAGATCAGATCTCCATCATGCCATGCCCTTCAATTTTACCAAACCCCGCTTCCCAGAATATCGTGCCCATATTCCTGTACTCACCAAAACCCGCCCTGCGTCCGAGGCATCTCAGCCAGACCCTGCATACTCTACCCCATGGACTTATTCAGGAGGACCCTCGACGCCCGACTCGAGCGAAGCGAGAGGAGCCACGGGGTCTGGGGCGCAGCCCCAGCCGCCGGAGGCACAACCCAACCCGTCACCTGTGCCTCCGGCGGCTGGGGCTGCGCTCCAGACCCCGTGGCTCCTCTCGCTGCGCTCGAGTCGGGGGTAGGCGTCCCCTCTGGAAAATAGTTCTTGTGGGTGAGTAGTAGAAATGGGTCAAGTGTTGTTTGGGGGCTGGAGGGCTGATTTCAGTTTGTGAAGTGGTGCAGCGGTTGTAGCAGTGGGAGCTGACGCTGTACCTCGCAGTTCCCCACGTTAAAGCCTCGCCTGTTTTCCGACAGACCGAATTGATCTTCCGAACATCGGTAGTACCGTTTCGCGTGGTTCTTTGGGGTAGAAACTCTGTTATAAGGCTTTGCGTGCTTGTATTTATTCGTTTGATTATTTTGGCTAGAACACCCTGCGATAAAAGTGCAAAGTGCAGTGTAATATGGCTGACACGGGGACTGAGGGTCAGAGTAATAATGGCGGGGCCAGTGCGGGGATCGGTTCTGCCAGCAGCTCGGGTGGGGAAAGTGCTCCAGTCAGCTCGGCTGGCTCTGCCTCTAATAGCACAGCTGGTACCAAACGAAATAGAAGAAATAAAGTGGACCATGCCTGCGTGTATTGCAGGCGGTCTCATATGACGTGTGACGATAAAAGGCCCTGTACGAGGTGTATGAAACGAGGCATCGGCCATATATGCCACGATGAGGTCAAACCTACCAAGCGTGAGGGAAGCGTTGGCACTGGCGCTGCTACTCCTCCTTCTAAACGAAAGTCGTCTACTGGGTTAGATGAAGATACTAATTTTGGATCGGTGTCGACAACGACGTCTGGTCCTCACACTGTACTCAATACCGGTTCCGGTGCCCAACATCTACTACTGTCATCTACTCAGTTAGAGCTGAATAACTCTTCTAATAGGGGTAACAATACTGACAATATACCACTGGGACAGCAGTGGGGTGACTCAACTCCTACGTCCACAGGGTCAAATTTACTGAACCAATCCATGGCGTTTGGTCATAACCCTGTCTTTTTTTCAGAACAAGCGGGCAGTGAATTTTCTTCACTAAATGACTTTTTGTCTATGATTGATGACCCTTCTTTACTCGATAATGACTTACTAGGATCTGGTCAACAGACTGCCAGCCAAGGCTTTGGCGATATTAGCGCGGTAGGCAATAATGGCAATAACACGGTCGAGTCCAGTAGAAGTAGGACTCCTATGGGTAGTTCTAACGGCAACAGTGCTAACACAAGTGGCACGGCCTCTGCTAATGGAACCAATCCCTCTGCTAATGTATCAGATTCTGCTCGAGACAAGTTCTTTCTCACGGCAGCAGATCCATCTGAAGATATTTCACCCGAAGAACGTCTTAAACAGGTTATCCATGCCAAAGTCGAAGCAGGATTACTACAGCCTTTTAACTATGCGAATGGCTACACTCGACTACAGAAGTATATGGACAACTACATGAATTTCTCGTCCAAGCAGCGAATTCTCAAACCACTGACTGTGTTCCGACCTGCCTTTCGTGGAGTAGCACAGTCCTTAACGGACACCGATCTCGTGTTAGTGGAAGAAGCATTTGAACGGATGCTTTTAGACTACGATCGAGTGTTTACCAGTATGGCCATCCCAGCATGTCTCTGGCGGCGAACAGGCGAGATATATCGAGGTAACAAGGAGTTTGCTGGACTTGTCGGCGTGAACGTCGAGGACCTACGAGACGGCAAATTCGCCATCTACGAGCTGATGAGCGAGGAGTCGGCCGTGAGCTACTGGGAAAAATACGGAAACATCGCCTTCGACTCCGGCCAGAAGGCGGTGCTCACCAGCTGTAATCTAAGAACGCGGGATGGCCGCAAACGGCGTGCCTGCTGCTTCAGCTTCACGGTGCGTCGCGACCGCTACAACATCCCCAGCTGTATCATAGGTAATTTCATCCCCATCCATCACTAGATGGACATGTAACTGTATTATTCACTTATCTTGGCTGGTGGGTGCTGCCTCCGGCGGCTGGGGCTGCGCCCCAGACCCCGTGGCTCCTCTCGCTGCGCTCGAGTCGGGCGTCGACGGTCCCAGCAGTCTCTTGCGAAGCAAGAGCTACGGGGTCTGGGGCGCAGCCCCAGCCGCCGGAGGCAGGGAGGGGATGTGAGGGCATGTCTATTGGAATAATATGTTACATAAATTATTGGAGGGCAGAGGTGGTTATTTCTTAGCCTTCTTGACCTTCTTTTTTGAGGGTGCCTCGGCGGCAGGAGCAGCGTCGGTCTTGGCTGGAGCAGGAGCAGGAGCGTCGGCAGCGGGAGCAGGTTTGGCGCTCTTCTTGAGCTTGTTCTTGGTGAACTGGGCAAAGTCTTCTTCGTCGATGACCTCAGCCAATGCCTCCTCGAGTTTGGAGAGTCTGGGCTCTTTGGCTTCGCGCTTGCGTTTCTTGTCTTTCTCAGAGGTCTTCTCATCAGCCTTCTCGGCGACGTCGTCTTCGCCGTAGATCTGCTCACTGAGGTAGATGGGCAAGCTAGGACTAGTGGCTGACTTGATGTGTAGGGCACGGACACCGTCCAGGCCGGTTTTGATGACTGATTTGGTGATGTATTCGACGACGGCTTCAACGTTGTCGGCCACGTCTTCGGGCTTGAAGCTGTTCAGGCCAACCTTGACTACAATCATGTTACTGGCGTCCAGCGTGAACCAGACGGAATGCAAAACTTTGTCAATGGAGCTCTTGGTTCTAATAGCGCTTGGCTCTTTGGTCTTCAGGTCGAGAAGTGTGATAGGAAGGGGCAGTTTGGCATTAGATCCATAAAACGTCTTTCCTAGTAGTTTGGGTAGGGTAGTAATAACTCTGTCGTCGGCCAAGAACAAGTCGTAACCGCTCGCAAGCTGTCGTCGAGCTTCGTATGGCTTGAATTTTCCCTTGAATTTGGAAACACCCACTACACGGGTAACTAATCCCTTTGTTGGGGCATCGTCCTCCTGTAGAACGTCCTTGAAAGCTCTCTGAGGATCCTTCACTAGCAGACAGATGGATGGCTGCTCGCTGGCGTTTTGGTATAGAGAGTGAGGCACTTTCACCGACTTGGGCTTCAAGTTCTTGTGATCTGAAACGTATTTTCTGGTAGTAACAACCAGCTGAAGATAGTTGGAGCTGCTATCTTCCTCATCCTCAAGCAGATTCGAAGATCCATTAGAGCTCTCTACTTCCTCAGCCTTCTTGGCCAAGAACTTCTGTAGGGCAGTGACTGCCTCTATGCATTTAGATCGATCCATGACTTATGTTCCTAGAAGACGAATCTGCAAAATCTGGTCTATTCAAAAACTTCCCAAATATTGTCTCTTCAGTTACTGTCGAACCCAGCTATCTTCCATACCTGAAATATTTTTTTTCCCCTACGTGCATGAAATGAAAATTTCACATTGCTTTTTCCCAGCCGTGCTCACCAGCATCGAGAGCTACCCTCAGCCAGGAACTACAACCGCTACAACCTTGCCTCTCGAACTCAGGTGCTTTACAAAATTTCTGTGAGATAGGAGCACGGGGGTGGTGGGTGTGCCTCCGGCGGCTGGGGCGCTGCCCCAGACCCCGCTGCTCCTCTCGCTGCGCTCGAGTCGAGCGTCGACGGTCCCAGCAGTCTCCTGCGAAGCAGGAGCCACGGGGTCTGGGGCAGCGCCCCAGCCGCCGGAGGCACACCCACCACCCGCTTTGTATTTACCGCTCTTTTTTCTTGGGTCAATACCGGGCCTGGTCGTGGAGCTGACGAACGAGCCTCGCAGAGTGTGGCGCGCGCCCTTGCCCAGATCTTCGCAGTACTTGCTCGAGGGTAAGAGCTCTAACGAGACTATCTGTGTGTATTCAGATATAGACCTTTATATTTGAGTCGCGATGGTGAGTAGTGGAAAGGAAGCTTTAGTGGTTGTAGGGGGTGTCTGTGTGGGTTATGGTTGCTAACAGGGTGCCAGGGTAAACGTAAGAAGAGTTCGAGAGGACCTGCTAAGAAGCTCAAGCAGGAGCTGTCCACGACGTTCTCATGCTTGTTTTGTAATCACGAGAACTCTGTCATTTGTACTCTAGATAAAAAACTGGGCGTCGGCCAGCTCTACTGCAAAGTGTGTGGTCAGACCTTCCAAGCGTCGATTAACGGTGAGTACGGGTACTGGTATCCAGGGGGGGTGGTTCAGCCTCCGGCGGCTGGGGCGCTGCCCCAGACCCCGTAGCTCCTGCTTCGCAGGAGACTGCTGGGACCGTCGACGCTCGACTCGAGCGCAGCGAGAGGAGCAGCGGGGTCTGGGGCAGCGCCCCAGCCGCCGGAGGCACAACCCTCAGCTTTCAGATCTAACAGATTTAGCTCTATCTGCGCCGATAGATGTGTACAGTGAGTGGGTGGATGCATGTGAAGCTGTAGCTGGCAGTGGAGGAGCTGCTGCCAAGTCGCTCGACGACGGCTTTGTGGTCAGGGATTCTAATGACAACGATGATGCTGACGACGATGCTCTGTCTGATTTGGACGAAAACGAGTTCGCATAGTCGCTGCAAGCGATTTGTTGAAGAAAATTGTTGGGTGTATAAATGTCAGCGCCAGTCGCTTAGTATATAAGGAGATTACGAACTAATACATATCTGGACGGTAATGGAGGTTAGTCTGTTGGCTGATGCGTTGGTGGCTCTGGTGGGTTTGCTGTTGGGTTTGTTGGTGGGTTTACTGATTAATTGGAGGTCAATCTATTTCGACTCTTCTCTAATACTCAACCTATGTAATTAGCTGGGAAATCGGCGGAAGTTCTGTTCCGTGTACCGGTGTGGAAGGTGCTATGGTGAACAGGGCGACAATTGAAGAGATAGTCGTGCATCGCTCAGCTCATGCTGAACCTGGAGGTGGAAATCACCTGCTTATCGATATAAGCTGTCTGTGCGGATAACCGAGATAGTAAAATGATCTGCGAGCTGACTGATAACTCACGTGCTGATTTAGCTCTACCATGTGTACTATCGCTTCGCCGTCTTACAAATACTTCAGAAGGTTTATTTTTGGTAGGAGACATTTGATGTATCAATTGCTGCTTCAAGCGCGAGCTAAGAGGCTAGAGACTTACAACTAAGACAAAAATGTATGCAGTCTAGTCCACCCTGGGGGCTCTGCCTGGTAGAGCCTCCTTCCATGACGGTAGCTCCAACTGTCGTATCCCTGACTCTTGTGTTGATTGGCCCTCTATTTCACTTTTGGTTGGCCCTGATGTCTGCTCTGAATGCCTCTGAACGCTAGTCTGGCTTCGTTATCTCCTCGACTCGTCGACTCTCCAGAAGATCAGTACAGAGATAAGCTGAACCCTGCGTGCATTCACCCCTGCCCTTATCGATCAGTTCCCGTTTTCGGCCATCTAATCAAGCCGACGATCGGAAGGTAGTCGAACCGACGACGAAGCTGAAATATCGACCCCACGATCCTCTTTCCTATATATATAGCCTCTGGCACGAGCTTACTCTTGGACTATTGGATTTTATCAATTAACAATCGAAATCAACTGCAAAAATGGCTCAGGTCGGAAACACTAAAAAGACTGCCCTCATCACTGGCTGCTCCTCAGGCATTGGAAATGCCCTGGCAAGGGAATTCCACTCCCACGGTACGTTACTTCTGCGGGCCCTGGTGCTCACTATCGATCTGGCTACACAAACAGGTCGCCTTTTTACCCTACTACGGTGGGTGGTAGTGTGAAAATGGCGGTTCTGGTGGTGTGGGCTGGTGGGGTCTGCCTCCGGCGGCTGGGGCTGCGCCCCAGACCCCACTGCTCCTCTCGCTGCGCTCGAGTCGAACGTCCACGGTCCTAGCAATCTCCTGCGAAGCAGGAGCTACGGGGTCTGGGGCGCAGCCCCAGCCGCCGGAGGCAGGTCCACTCCCAGACAGCGAAGCGAGGTTTCTAACGTTGGAGCAGGATATGTCGTCTATGCTGGTGCGCGTAGACTGGCTGCGATGGATGATCTGAAACAGCTTGGCATTCACACTTTTGAGCTGGACGTCACCGACCAGGCGTCGATTGACAGGGCTAAGGAGGTGATTACTGCGGAGACTGGTGGCAGATTGGACTATTTGATCAACAACGCTGGCCAGCCATGTACTATGCCTGCTATTGATGCTACTATTGATATGGTGACTCAGGTGTTTGACGTCAATTTCCACGGTGTCGTGAGAATGACCAACACTTTCAGTCCTCTTTTGATTGCCGCCAAAGGCAAGATCGTTCAGATTGGCTCTGTGGCCGGCATTTTCCCCTTTCCTTGGGGTGCTTACTATGGCGCTACTAAAGCGGCGCTTCACCAGTATTCATCAGTGCTTCGCCTTGAGTTGAAGCCTTTTGACGTGGACGTGGTGACAGTCGTCACGGGCGGCGTCCATACTAATATCTCTGACACCAGAAGCATTCCCGAGGGCTCGCTCTTTGTCGACGCTGAAGAGGGCATTCAAGAGAGACGAAGAATGGCCAGAAACAACCAGCCCATGTCTGCTGAAGAGTACGCCAAGAGGGTCTATCGCGGCATAAACAAACGCAGTGCTCCTGAACACCTGTGGGAGGGCTCGTATGTCACCCTTCTCGGCTTCTTCCACTCCTATATGCCACGCTGGTTCATCATTCTCGTGCTGTCGAGAAGATTCGGCCTCTACGACTTCTACGCCAAAGTCCGCGCCAGATTTAGCAAAAAGAACATATAACGACGCTACAACTACAGCAAATCTACGGAAGTGAAACGTATTGCGAGACAGTCTGCCTCCGGCGGCTGGGGCTGCGCCCCAGACCCCGTAGCTCCTGCTTCGCAGGAGATTGCTAGGACCGTCGACGCTCGACTCGAGCGCAGCGAGAGGAGCAGTGGGGTCTGGGGCGCAGCCCCAGCCGCCGGAGGCAGGGTGGCCACGAGAAGTGGCTAATAGAAGAGTTTATTTGGGTTACAAAGGTACAGCTGGTGCCTGTGATTCCAGGTCTTCGGCGATAAAGCCGCTGACGACACGGGCTATGGACATGACGGACACCATGGGATTGACGCCGCTGGCTGAGGGCATGCCGCTGGCGTCTGCTATGTAGACGTTATCGCACTCCCAGAGCTGGCCTCGCTCGTTTGCGACGGACAGCTTGGGGTCGTTACCGAGCCTGCATGTTGACATCTGGTGGCCAGAGGCGAAGTGGTTTCTGAGAGGCTCTAGTGGATTCTTTGTCAAGTTTTCAATCCAAGCTCTGTAATCGGGGTCTGATAGGCTCCTCTGCTCGACAGGAACGGTTGCTTTGAAAGTGGGAATGGCAGGTCCTCCTGCCATCAACTCCTGAGCCCCTTCAATGTAAAGCAAGTCAGAGGTCAGGCTTAGGCCTTCAAGTATTGCCTCGCGATCTGCCTTTCCGACGGTATAGTCTACTCTTGGTGTCAGAGGATCACTGGATGTGTAGTGGACACGACCGGTGCCGATGTCTCTCTGGATAGCCATTAATGCCGATAAATGGTTGAATTGTGCGTGTAGTTTACGCCAATCTTCTCCACTACGCCAGGGATAGAACCCCATGGTGTGGACTGGCTGGTGAAGCATGGACTCGATTCGCACTCCGTGACCTAGACCGTCCAAGTCTTGCTTCTCTGTGCATACAGATGTCAGGATAGAATCCTCGAATGCGTTCAGCTCTTTGTCAGGAAAATGACCAAACATTACTGTTAGTGGATGCATAGTGAGGTTCTGGCCAATATTTTTATTCTTAAACCCTGATCGAAGAAGAACCCCCGGAGACTGCAGGGAACCTCCTGCCACTACGACTTGTTTGGCAGTCACTTTCAAAGAAATATCTTTGCCGTGTTGGTGAACAACCGCATCAACACCGCTGGCTTTAGATCCATTTCTTGTGATACGCAGAACATCAGTGTCAGTGAGAATCCTGGTGTTGCCTTGTTCGACGGCCTTTCGCAACCAGTTCACAACAGCTCCCTGCTTCTCGCCAAACTTGCAACCGTAGGAACAAAAGCCACATTTGTGTTTATTTCCCGCCGTATTCTGCTTGATTTCTTCTGCCTGGTATGCTAATTTGGCACTGCCGGAATTGATCACGTTGTTGCTGAATGAATGCTCTAGATGCTCAGCGCTGCAACCCATCTCGTTCATGACATAGTTCATGGCTTCGTCGTAGACTTCTTGTTCAAACCAAGGAACACTCTTCGACCACTCTTTTCTCACTACATCAGGTGTCTTGAGACTAGCGGACCAATTAACGGTAGAGCCACCGCCAAGTGTACTACCAGCAAGAATCGACATGCTTCCATCGTCGGAAATAATTGTTCCTGCCTTTTCATACAGCTTGATATATCCCAGATCTTCGTTTAGATTCAACTCATCTGGTTGATAATACGATCCTTTTTCTATTACCAAGATAGAGATGCCTTTGATTTTAGAGAGTGTGTGTGCTACGACCCCGCCTCCGGAACCTGAACCAATAATCACTACGTCAACATCAATATGAGCGGTCGTGGCATACTTTCCGATGTCCAATATGTCATATGTAAATGATTCTCTATTGATACGCTCCTTGTCGAAGCGGTGGGGATCAAACTCAGGGTGGCCCATGACCTTGTAGCCAAGCGGGTTGACTCTCAGGAAGGTGATATAGGTCAGAATGTAGAGAATTCGAAACAGCCCCCGTAAAGGCGTAATGTTTGAGTCATACCACATCCTGAGAACATCCTCTCTCTGGGAAAGTGACATTTCCGTCAAGAGATGGGTGGATCGGGTCAATAGAAGGGCGGTACTTCTGTGGGAAAGCAAATTCAATATCAATTTCAGCTTCGACACATTTTCATGTGGAGCTTGTTCAAGCGTCAGCTTGAGACTGTCCAAGAAAGTGTCACCCATTTTAGAAGGACTGAGGGCAGCAAATTCATCCACTTCATCTCGAGAAGCTGCATACTTGTTCTTTGAAAGGTGAGGTTCTAAAACCTGGCTGTCCACAGGGGGTATAAAAGCGTCAGAAAGTGCCAGAAACACCTCCCACTCCTTGCTAGTTAACTTTGAAACAGGGCTCAAACTTGTTGTAGTAGACGGCATTACTGTTCTCGTGCTCTACTCTTTAACTTGATACTGAACAACCGTAACTAGAGGTGCTCAACTGTAGTTTCAAATCCACATTCAACTCACATTGCTAAAACATATATCTATATATATATACATCTATCTTATATCACATATCACATATGATATAATATAATATTTTGTATTGCCCATTATTATACACAGTAACTGTAGTTGTCAGTGCTCGTCGCATGCTTCGCCCATGTTACATGGACGGAGCTCTGCTGCATGCTGATAGCGAAGACGTCTGCACTAACCATATAAGGTCAAGTTCACAGAACATTAACTCCGTGGACTTCGAATCCAAGCTATTTTATTCGAAATCTCTTTAACCTTCTATTATTTCCGTGGAGGTAGTTCCGTGGAGTAGTTCCGTGGAGGTAGCAAAAAATAGATATGAATATATTATGTTAATTACTAATACAGCATGATGAGCGCGGACAGCCTAAAGTCTACTGTTTCCTGCTCTGAGGTCCTGTATAACGTGCCCCGCAATTACATGAGCAGTAGCCATGGTGGAAATCATAGGGTTTACACCACTAGCAGTGGGCAGAGCACTGGCATCGGCAATGTACACATTGTCGCATTCCCACAATCGTCCGCGGGGATTTGCCACAGAGTTGTCTGGTTTGTTGCCAAGTCTACATGAAGACATTTGATGAGCACTGCCCATAGGAACCCTCACAGGTTCAATCGTGTGCTTACCAAGTTTAGCGCGCCATTTTTGATAGTCGTCGTCATTGATATTTCTAGCCTCGGCAGCTACACTAGGCTCAAAAACAGGGAAAGTTGCCAATGGACTGAGGATTCTAGCAGCGCCTTGAATGTACAGAAGGTCAGCGCTGGCAAGTACTCCTTGCATCAAGGCCCAGCCATCATACTTGTCAACGGGATAATCAAGTCTGGGGGTAAATGGCTGTTCTTTTGTGTAATATACCCTGCCACTTCCTTTGTCTCTAGTGATAACCAAAATAGCCGAAGTGTGATTATAGCCGACTTGATCTTGACGAAACTGCTTGCCGTTTTTCCATGGCAGGAAATGAGCCTCAAGGAGAGGCTGATGTAACACAGACTCGATCTTAGGACCATGAGCTTTGCCGTCTAGGTTATCCACCTCGGTACATACGGCAGTCATGATAGGCTTTTCAAAAGGATTTTGCTCGACCTCAGGGAACTGGCCGAAAATAACAGACACGGGGTGTAATTTGAGACCAGTGCCAATAGCTTTATTTCTAAAGCCAGATCGTAACAAAACACCGGGAGTTTGTAGAGAACCTCCTGCAACAACCACTTTCTTGGCCTTGACGAAGAGAGAAATGTCTCTACCATGCTTATGTACAACTGCCTCAACACCAGTGGCCTTCTTGCCCTGGTGGACGATTCTGATAACATCGGTCTGATCGATAATCTTACAGTTACCGTTTTGGGAGGCATCACGAAGCCAGCAGGCGACACTTCCCTGCTTCTCAGCAAATCTACAGCCAAAAGAACAGAATCCACACTTGTGTGCAGCACCACCTGTATTCTGATCGATTTCTTTGGCGGCATAGCCGAGCTTGGCAGCACCGTCGAGAATCAGTTGATTCGAGAACGAGTGGTCAATGTTATTGGTATGACAGCCCATCTTTTCCATGACATAGTCCATAGCCTCATCATAAACAGGTTTACCATACCACTCAACGCCCTTCTCTACCCATTCTTTGCGCACAATGTCGTGGGTTCTCAAACTGGCAGACCAATTAACAGTAGAACCACCACCAAGAGTAGATCCTGACAGAACCATCATAGCTCCGTCGTCGGTGATAAGAGCACCTCCATGTTCATAAAGATTGCTGTGACCATCATCCTCGTTAAAAGTGAATTCAGACTCATGGTAATAAGTACCTTTTTCAAGAACAAGAACAGAATACCCTTGTTTAGCCAAACGATTGGCAACTACACCACTTCCAGAACCAGAGCCGATAATTACAACATCGACAGAAATCTCAGTCGAGGTAGCATATTGTCCCAGATCAAGAATGCTGTGTCTGAAAATGTCCTGGCTGGCAGTGGCAGTCTCCTGTAAACGCGGTTCAGTATACGGATGGCCAAAGGCTTTATAACTTAAATGGGTGCTTCGGGTGAAAGTAGCAGTTGACATGTCAAAAAGAGATCGATATAGCTTTCTGATATTTGCGAGTCTCGACTGAGACCACGAGAACAGCACTTGCTCACGAGCCTCTTGATCCATCTCTGATAACAGAGAACCAGACTTGGTCAATAGAAGTGCAGTAGAACGATGAGACAGCAGTTTAATGACCAAGATCAGCTGTTTACGATTGTCTAGAGGGACATGACTGAGAGTCTTCCTAATAGTCGCGAGAAAAGCCTCTCTATTTCTAGATGGTGATAATTGGGCGAACTGCTCGAGTTCATCATCATTAGCAGCATAGCTGTTTTTAGAGGCATAGGGCTTCAGGGTCTCTACATCAACAGGAGGAACAAAAGTATCAGCAATAGCTAATAAAGTGTTGTAGTCCTGGTCAGAGAAACTGGCCAAGGGATCATTTTTGTCTGCGACCGTACCAGCAGTCAAAGACATAGCAATAGCCTGAGCATCTGACATGGCACGATTAACAGTATTCGCGTCCAGTTTATGGCTCGAAACCAAAGGAGAGACGCCAGTCATTTTAACTGACATTAGGGCTTCCAGCGACAATGAGGGGCTGCTGAGGGGACTGCGGGGGTGGCTGCTGACAGCTGCTTATGAAAAGCGGATCAGGCGAGCTAGGACTGTTTCGGACAAAAAGGTGAATATGTGGGGCAAAAGATAATGCAACCCACTAACGATTAAGCTACTCGGGGCCAAACTGCTCCGCACTGTGCAGAAACGCGAATTCTTAGCGCCAAATCCACACTTCTAGCGGGGAGACAACGGTGAGACAAAGCTGGGCTGATTTCTACAGGGGTTAGTGTCCATAGCTGCTGGTGGGCCACCGCCTCCGGCGGCTGGGGCGCTGCCCCAGACCCCGTGGCTCCTCTCGCTGCGCTCGAGTCGTTGCGTCGACGGTCCCTGCAGTCTCCTGCGAAGCAGGAGCTACGGGGTCTGGGGCAGCACCCCAGCCGCCGGAGGCCAGCGTATGCCCATAGAATGGCTAGCGGCTATTCGACCCCACAATGGTCACCATTCGCCTTCGTGTTCACGTACCGTAGTGTGGTTCAGCAGCAGCTAGTGGCAGATAGTCGTTGTTGGTAGGATAGTGGGAAGGATACGAGTTGGTTTGGTACGAATGTAGTCGCAAATAGTACCCGATTTCAAAATAAACCTGAGTTTGCTGATTTTCGCTGGTGGGACAGGGCCGGTGTTATATATTCTGTGGCGGCGATGGTGTGGGGTACGAATATGCATGCGTCAGGTCCGCTGCCGAGGCAGGTCTGCGAGCTCTGCGAACTCTGTCTCTGGCCCGGACCATATATGGCCCATCCCGTGTAATGTTGGGGTAAACACTGGCTTCTGCGATAAGTAATGTGGGGAACGATATTCTCAGCTGTTGGCGGACGCTGTCGCTGGCGAGAAGCGGAAACCATATCATCGCCATCATCTCTTCTGAGTTTCACATGTGAAGAACAGCCGTAGCACATGAAAAGTTTATTTCACCGTCTCTGCCGGAATCTATACAAATGACACCACTTTTTCCACTGCTTCCTCTCGCGTACACCCATCCATTGACGACACGCATTCTAGGCCTCTGGACACTCTGGATCCAGAACCATATCGTCATACTACTTCGAACACGGAGGGGGTGGTCATGCTGCCTCCGGCGGCTGGGGCTCCGCCCCAGACCCCGTGGCTCCCGCTTCGCGGGAGTTGCGTCGACGGTCCAGCAGCGACTTTACGACTCGAGAGCGTGTGAGGAAGCTGGGTTCTGGGCCAGAATATGGATGTTGTCTTATCCCAGAGGGTACTGCGAGTGTCGTTCGAGCGAAGCGAGCTGCGGGGTCTGGGGCGGAGCCCCAGCCGCCGGAGGCAGCGTGGCCACCCACGGGGATTCAGCAAAACCCGGTTTGTGAGGAGGTTGGAGAACCTCTTTGAAGTGGAGAGATGAGGCCGTGAAGAGAGGATACGAAGCGTAATACATGGTGCACTATTGGCGCAGGGACCAGGGTGTGCAGATGCAGCCCTTGCCCTTATCAAGATAAGAGATTGGCTGGGTTGGGTCAGGAGTGTTCTTGGTTCCGTTGTTCTTAGCTGGCTAGAATGGTTTCTGCTGAGAGAGCATTGATGTGATCAGGGCATGGTGAGTTTTGGGTTGGACTGGTTTTTTGTGTTCCCAGGGAGCAGACAGGGAGGAGCTGGGGCAGGTGCGCATCCTCGATGACTCGATGCCTGCCTCCGAGTATCTCCGCGTGATCCTGTATCTCCGCGCTGATCGACGGTTGACTCAGACATCAGACAGACGAGAGAGAGGTTGGTATATAAAGGGTATAAGCGTCTGGCTTGCTCACTTCACAGAATAAATGAATCTGAGTCTGTTTGGACAAGATGCTAGACAACGTTGAACTGCAAACTCGCACGCGGGCCTCGGCAGGGTCCTCCATATTTGACCAGCTGTCGACCGTCGAACCTACTGAAATCACTCCCACTGGTAGCGTGAGTCAACAGACGCTGGATAATGAACCGCAGGTATCTAAATATAATAAATACTCAGTGGTGCTGGCCGGGTTCATAGCCAACTTTATGGTATTTGGTATTGCGTTCACATTTGGTGTGTTCCAGGACTTCTACCTGAGTCCAGAGGGCCCTCTTCATGGGCAGTCTGTCGCTGTGGTATCCATCATCGGTTCAGTTGCGACCTGTTTGACATATACTCTGACCATCTGCAATAACCTGCTGGCCAAGTATCTGTCGGTCGTCCAGATAATGGGCATCGGATCGTTCATCTTCTCCATGGGACTGATATGCGCATCCTTCTCGCACACGACATGGGAGTTCAGTTTGACCCAGGGCGTGCTCTTTGGAATCGGTTCCAGCATGCTCTATATGCAGCCGGTAATCCACAGCCCACCGTATTTCACTACTCACAGGGGTATCGCGATGGGAATAATATTCTCTGGAACAGGTAGGTGTTGGTTGGGGGTCTGCCTCCGGCGGCTGGGGCGCTGCCCCAGACCCCGTGGCTCCTCTCGCTTCGTTCGAGTCGTTACGTCGTCGGTTGGGCAGTTCTGGCTTGGGTGGAGTAAGAGTCGAGGATTGTAGATTGTGGTAGTGTGTTTTGGACTAACGTTTTGCAGGTATTGGCGGTCTTGCTATGGCTCCGTTTACTAGATATCTGATTACTGCTGTGGGATGGCAGTGGGCTCTTCGTGTCTTAGGACTGGTGTCTTTTGCTTGCACATTTCCGACAAGCTGGATGGTGGTTCCGCATCCCACGTTTGTTATGGCTGGTAATAACAACAGCTTCTTCTTAGTAAATTTGAGGGTAGCGAAGAGCTGGAAGTTTGTACTACATATTTCTGGAAGCTTTCTCCAGGCTGCTGGGTATTTGATCCCTCTTTTCTATATGTCAGCTTATGCTCAGGCATTAGGCTTCTCCGCCTCTCAGGGTGCCAATTTCATCGGTATTAACAACGCTGTAAATGCCATTTCGAAGATTGTTGTTGGATTCTTCGCTGACAAGATTGGCAGAATCAACATGCTGGTGTTTTGCGGGGTGATGAGCACTATATCTGTCTTAGCCCTATGGCTAATTCCGCAGCAGGGGACCTTCCTTGCCTTTGTTGTGCTATACGGAGTGTTCTCTGGACCTATAATTGCCTTACTACCTACCTGCCTGGTAGAACTGTTTGGCATTCAGAACTACAAGTCCATCACGGGCTTTATGTATTTCAGTCGTGGGCTAGGCAATTTCCTGGGCTCCCCCATTGCAGGTATTCTTGTCCCTAAAGGTCTTCTTATAGACACTGCCAGCTACAGAGATGCCATCATCTACAATGGAGCAGTATTTGTAGTAGGCTCAGCCTGTTTCTTGGGGGTGCGAGGAATCGTGGCTTCAGAAAACCATTGGAAGTTCAGACAGTAGTCAGTGTATAATAATGTAATGACGCACATACCCTTCAATCTCAACACCCTGGCCAATCCAGTCGCTATGGAACTACCCAAAGCCCTACTCGAGCGCAGCGAGAGTAGCAACGGGGTCTGGGGCGCAGCCCCAGCCGCCGGAGGCAGGTCCCCACCGCAGGGTCCATGTCGATCAACGGTAGATAAGGGCTAGGGTGAAAATAAATTCTTATCAAGGTTAGGGTGAAGATATTTTTTTTGTAGGCATATCAAGCATGGAGACAGATTCTGGAAGATACAGACCAGGTTCGACGGCAAAATGGTTTTGAAATCCACCCCTGGAGCTAATATTCCTATCTACCAGATTTCTGGTACGAATGCATCGCGGTCGCTTCCCGACTGGCTTGCTCGGAAGCGGAAGAGGGCGCTGAAAGAGGATGCCGACTACTCGAGTCGAGTGGAGCTGATTCAGGACTTCCAGTTCGAAGAGGCCTCGAATAAAATCAGAGTGTCGCGTGACGGCCAGTTTTGCATGGCCACTGGTACTTATAAGCCACAGATTCATGTGTATGATTTTGAGCAGTTGTCGCTGAAATTCGACAGACACACGGATGCAGAGAATGTCGACTTTCTAATGGTATCAGACGACTGGACCAAGTCCATCCATCTACAGAATGATAGAAGCATTGAGTTCCACGCTCAAGGTGGTATTCACACGAGGTCGAGAATCCCTAAATTCGGTCGTGCCATGTGCTATGATAACAATACTTGTGATCTATACATAGGTGCTTCTGGTAACGAGGTGTACCGATTGAACATCGACCAAGGGAGGTTTTTGGCTCCTTTCGAAGTGGACGCCGAAGGTGTGAACTGTCTAGAGAGAAACCCGTGTCATGGCCTTCTGGGATTCGGTATTGAAGACGGTACAGTAGAGTTCTGGGACCCCAGATCCAGACACAGAGTTGGCTCTCTGGATATTGGCGGAGGCGGATTCGGTCTTGGAAGTGGAGCAACCGCTCTAGCGTTCCACCAGGATGGATTAAAAGTGGCCTGTGGTAATTACGAAGGAAATACTCTGTTATTTGACTTACGATCGTCGCAGCACACATTAATAAAAGATCAAGGTTACGGATTCCCAATACAAAATATCGAATACATTGATACGGACAGTGTCTCTGACAAGATTCTGACTTCGGATAAGCGAATCGCTAAGATCTGGGACGTGAACACTGGTGAAGCATTCACAAGTATGGAGCCCACCGTCGACATAAACGACGTGGCCCATATCCCCAATACCGGTATGTTTTTCTTTGCCAATGAGGGCATTCCTATGCATACTTATTACATTCCTGCCATTGGCCCAGCGCCCAAATGGTGTTCCTTCCTGGACAGCATTACAGAAGAACTGGAAGAGAAACCTGCTACGAGTGTGTATGAGAACTATAAGTTTGTCACTCGCAAGGAGCTGGCTGCTTTGAGTTTGGGCCATTTGATTGGTAGTAATATCGTCAAGAGTTATATGCATGGTTACTTTGTTGATCAACGATTGTATGAACAAGCCAAGCTTATCACTGATCCATTTGCATATAGAGATTACCGCGAAAGAGAAGTCAAGAAGAAGATTGATCAGGAGAGAGAGTCTCGAATTCGTACTACTGGAGCGGCGGCTGCAGCAGCCAAAGCCAAGGTCAATAAGAAGTTGGCATCAGAAATCGCGGAGCAAGGTGAAGACGGTGTCGATGACCGTTTCAAGGCTATTTTCGAGGATCCAGAGTTCCAGATCGATGAAGAGAGTTTCGAATATAAATTATTGCATGGTGGCCAAGCTGGTAAAAAGAGCAGCAACGGTCCAGAGAGTAATTTGCGGGATACTCCTAGAGGATTAACCGCTGCTGAAGAAGAAGAGCAAGAACTAGAAAACGGCAAGGGTCAGGAGGACTCAGAATCTGAGTCAGAAGAAGAGGATAGTGAAAAGGCCCAGAAACGTCGCATTGCTGAAATGCGGAAACAAAAACAAGAAGAGAGAAGAAACAAGAAACTCCAAGCTAGAGAACATCTTGATAATACGCTCCCAGAAATGAAAATCATTCGCCAGAGTGCCGAGTCACAACAACGGGCTAATCGTGCATTCGGCGACCAAGTTGAACAGCTTGAAAACGACCAAGAACAAAAGTCTGCAACTTCTGATGTACGACGTGGACCTCGTGGTGAAATGGAGATTTCGTTTGTTCCACAGTCGAAGAAACCCGCCAAAAAGCCGTCTAGAAGCAGTCAAGACGACAGCTTGGATAACGAGAACGGCGACGGTTCGGGCGAGGCAGCCAACAAAGGTCGCAAGTCACAACGATACGACAACAGAAGAAGGGCAAGCAAAAACGTGTTCCGCGGAATGTAGTATACTATGTATAACATGTGTAGCAGCATACATTGAGGCTAAGACTATATACAATTTATTTATAATGCAACAACAATCACAGTTCATGATCATGCCTGAACGCTCGCAAAGAGCACCAAACAGGCTGGACAGCAGCAGCCATGTCACCAAGAGATGTCACCAAGAGAGTACCCATAAGCTCCTAGACTATACAATGTCAAGGCAGTATCAGGACAGTATCAAGCCAGTATCAAGCCAGTATCAAGCCAGTATCAAGACAGTATCAAGACAGTATCAAGACAGTATTAAGACAGCATGGACACAACATCAAGTCAGCATAGAGATAGCATTGACAGCATCGAATTATCATAGAGGCCAGGAGAAGATAGGATAGCATGAGAGTGCCCACCTGGGAGCACTCAGGTAGGACTGAGAGACATACAGAGAAGGCTAACTACGATTCCTCAGGCAGATTCAAACCTACTCGCCGGGCAGAAAGCCTGATACGCTCCTCGTCCTCCATGTTGGCACCTGGGTTGTACCGTTCGAGCAGCGATTTATACGTTCGCTGTGACTTGAGATACTCGCCAATTTCGAAACCAAACAACAGGTTCGACTCAGTAGCCTCTGAAGATTTAAAAACATCTCGCAGCGTATCTGCCTTGTAGACCCGGGTCGCTGGCTCACCAGCCAGCCCAGCAGCACCGTCATTCGAGTCAATTCCCTGCAGCCTGCGATATTCCAGCAGAGCCTCGTTCTTCTTAGCATCCTGAGCGCTCTGCACCTCAGCCGCCGCCAAATGCTGGCGAGCTAGCTCCCTGTACAGCTTCCTATACAGTCCCCGAGCACCTATCGCTGACATCGTCTCCCTGTAATATATCACGAATCCTGACCCGGTCAAACTTCCTACCCGTGCTCGTACTCGTGCTTCCGTTCGTGGGTACTTCACTTCTTGATCTAACCCGGTTACTGAAAATCAGCTTCACGCATAGCGCCGTGCACACCGTCCTCCTGCCAGGCAGCGGTTCTGGGGGGGCTCTGCCTCCGGCGGCTGGGGCGGAGCCCCAGACCCCGCTGCTCCTCTCGCTTCGCTCGAGTCGGGCGAGAGGGGTCGCAGAATACACCACCATCCTCAGTCGAAGTAGACCCCAGTAGTCCGTCATCACCTTAACTACGAAAGTATACCCGGTACCCAGCGCTTAGGGGCAGCCCCACGTCCGACTCGAGCGAAGCGAGAGGAGCAGCGGGGTCTGGGGCGGAGCCCCAGCCGCCGGAGGCTCATGACCCCCAAAACACCCGTCTACGGATTTTCGACCCGAAGCCCAACAGGGCCCGGAAGCGACCGTTGGCTCTAGCTCGCTAGTGTCGTAGTGGAAAAATTAAAGTTGCAGATCCCACCCGCAGTCGGAGCCGGTGAAAATAAATGATAGCCACTGGGCACGGCTGGGCACAAATTTTTCCGGGACACGAGTCCGGTTCGGCGAATCCAAGGCACGCAGAGGGGAGGGGGTGTGCCTCCGGCGGCTGGGGCGCTGCCCAGACCCCGTGGCTCCTCTCGCTGCGCTCGAGTCGAAAGTGGCGGTCCCCACGGCTCGCGAAGCGAGCACAACGGGGTCTGGGGCAGCGCCCCAGCCGCCGGAGGCCGTCCGTCCTCCCAGAGAAAAGCGGATCTCTGGCTGGCGGTGCCTGCCGCTAGTCCGTGCAACGGAGCCGAACGTGCCTGGTCCTGCAGACCGGAACAAGAGGAGCACACCCAGCACCCGCAGGCAGTTGCATTTGCGTGCCGGCCGGTTCGTTTTTCTATTGCCCAAGCGAGACATGCGCGGGCCCTAAACCTGGAGCTGGCCAGAGAGCCGGGTCCGATTGGGCAGAACAAGAAAAAAAAAAAATAAAAACGTTCTCCCATGGTCAATAGTGCTACGCAGATGGAGCAGCGGCTGGCTGCCTATAGGGTGAATAAAACGAAAGCCGCAGATGTCCGTAGGCACCTAAACCTCTAAGAATATCGCTACAACGGAGAATAAATTTCTTCCTTCTTGAACAGGTAGACCTTTGATTGAGTATTCTTTTTTCCTCGACAAAGACCATTTCAAACCCGATTTCGTAAAATACACAGGATACAATGCGTGCTGCTTTATCTAAGGTAAGATTCGCTGGCTGTGAATTGGCCTGCTGGCACAATTCAGGTACCGCTGTCGTCGCTTCTGGTTGGCTCGTGAAGCTGGACAATGCACCCGCTTGGCCAAGCCATTGAGCGTGAACGTGAACGTGAGCATGAGCGTTTCTGGCGACTGCGGTCATGGTTTTGTTCCTGAACTTGTTCATGTGCTCGATTGTCTCTGAGTCTGTGTGAATTGTCTGAAATGGACAGCTACTACCGCTGCTCGCTGTGCTGTTACTCTGACTGGCCAGCTGTACACACCTGTCCATCTGGCTCTCGACCACAGCAGAGTGCCAATGGCACTTACAGGGGCCACTCTGCCTCCGGCGGCTGGGGCTGCGCCCCAGACCCCGTGGCTCCTGCTTCGCAGGAGATGCTGGGACCGTCGATGTCTGTTAGCAGGATAAGAAACTGGAAACTGGAAACTAGGAACTGGAACCAGAAACTAACAGATGAACAGTCTTCTTTGTTGAGAACTCCTGGCCTCGCCTCGAGACGTTTCTTGAACACCACTGCTTCTGCCCCCACCAAGTACGGACAAAAGTACACTGTTACCCTCATTCCTGGTAAGTTCCCCAGCCATTGAGTGCTTCTGAGAGCTCCTAAGAGCCTCGAGAATGAGCATCTAAGAACGTCTGAAAGTGCCTGAGACGCCTGAGACCGTATACCTCTTTGCCGACCACCAGACGCACTCCTCGAGCTTCGCTCGAGGAGCCACGGGGTCTGGGGCGCTGCCCCAGCCGCCGGAGGCACCCCCTCCCCCAGCAGACCCAGGAGAACTAACAAGCCAGGTGACGGTATTGGAGCTGAGATCACTGACTCGGTCAAGACCATTTTCAAGGCTGAGAACGTCCCTGTTCAGTGGGAGCAGGTCGATGTCACTGGATTGGTTGAGCCTGCCAACTCGTTGGCTGAGTACCCTGATGCCTACCAGGAGGCCATTAGATCTCTTCAGAGAAACAAGGTCGGTTTGAAGGGTATTCTCTACACCCCAGTTGACCGTACTGGACATCCTTCTTTCAACGTTGCTCTTCGTAAGGAATTAGACATTTTCGCCTCGTTGGCTTTGATCAAGAACATTCCTGGCGTTGAGACCAGATTGAAGGATATCGACATGGTCTTGGTCCGTGAGAACACCGAGGGTGAGTACTCTGGTCTTGAGCACAGACCCACTCCTGACATTGTCGAGTCTCTTAAGATCATTACCTCGTACAACTCAGAGAGAATCGGCCGTTTCGCTTTCGACTTCGCCATCACCAACAACAGAAAGAAGGTCACTGTCATCCACAAGGCCAACATCATGAAGGCTTCTGACGGTCTTTTCCGTGCCACCATCAAGAAGCTCGGTGAGCAATATCCCCAAATCACTGTCAACGACATGATCGTCGACAACGCCTCGATGCAAGCCGTTTCCTGGCCCCAACAGTTCGACGTCCTCGTCACCCCTAACTTATACGGTACTATCTTGTCCAACATCGGTGCTGGTTTGATTGGTGGGCCTGGTCTCGTGCCTGGTGCCAGTATTGGCCGTGAACACGCCGTATTCGAGCCCGGCTGCAGACACGTCGGCTTGGACATCAAGGGCCGCAACAGCGCCAACCCCACCGCCATGATCCTCTCGGCCGTCATGATGCTGAGACACTTGGGTCTCGACGGCTACGCCGACAGAATCTCCAAGGCCACCTACGACGTCATCGCCGAGGGCAAGACCAGAACCCCCGACTTGGGCGGCAGCAACACCACCACCGAGTTCACCCGCGCCATCCTCGACCAGTTGGAGAAAGCCTAAGCAACTCGCTACTTCTATGTTTATAACCCAGCCTCGATATGTAGACTATGTATCAATTACGACTTTCTAGCACTGGGGGTGGGTGTGCCTCCGGCGGCTGGGGCTGCGCCCCAGACCCCGTGGCTCCTGCTTCGCAGGAGATGGCTGGCACCGTCGACGGACGACTCGAGCGCAGCGAGAGGAGCTACGGGGTCTGGGGCAGAGCCCCAGCCGCCGGAGGCAGAGGGCGACCTCGAGGTACCTTCGGAAATCTCGGGTTTATGGGTTAGGGGAGACGCGAAGAGGGCACGAGAGGTCAATATTTATAACGCGGTGAGAGACATTGGAAGTGAGTTTGTATAAATATTGAGGTAGCGCGTCTTGGAGAGAGCGCAGTTGGAGAGTCGTCGCGAGATATTTATAATGGCACAGGGGAAATTTGGGGCTCGAGGGAAGGGCTCGGGCGGCGATGTGAAGGTGACGAGCTTCTTTTTGCCCAGGAAGAAGCCTGGCTTTGAGGCTGAGGAGAGGGGCTTGGGCCTGAGCCAGAGCCAGAGCTTGAGCTCGAGTCAGGGTTCGAGTCAGAGTTCCAACCAGGGTTTTACTGGCAGTTACGGTCAGGGAAGAAACCAGAGCTGGAGTCAGAGCTCTAGCCAGGGAGGATCCAGTCAGAGCTCTGGATCTGGATCTGGATCTGGACTTGGATCTGGTTCTGCTTATAGCTCATCCCAGGACTCGAATAGAGGCTTTGTGAAGGCGTCAGAGGTATTGAAGCCAGTGACAGTCCATCCAAGCAATGTACTTGCGAATATCCAGAAGAACTCGCAGCAGCTGTTCAAGTCAAATGGGTTTGAAGACGAGAACGTGCCCAGATCTATTCTTGGAGACAGCGTGTCGGACGTGGCACCGAACGCTGGAGTAATTGATCTCACTGTGTCAGATTCAGATGCTGGTGGCACTGCGATGCGCTCGATGCATGTGGGAGCTGGGGGTGTTAAGGCTGCTGCCAGAACGAGCTCACTGCCGCGAAAGAGAAAAGTTCCTGCTTGGGACAGTATGATTTTCAACAGCAGGCCAGCTCAGAGATCCTATTCCGGTTCTAATCAGGCTGCTGCTCCCAGAGAAGGGGTTGTAAAATCGTCTAAGAATCTCACAGAGGAGCAGCAAACGGTTATCAGAGTCGCAAGAGCCAGGAAAAACATGTTTTTCACTGGTGCCGCTGGTACTGGCAAATCCTTCCTACTTAAAGAGCTCATTAGCCAGCTTAATGGCTTAAATAAACCCGATTCGGTAGCAGTGACGGCTACTACTGGGCTTGCTGCCATCAATGTTGGTGGTGTGACCCTTCATAGATGGGCTGGCATTGGTCTTGGCAAAGATCCCGCTGTAGACCTGATAAAACGTATCAAGAGAAATAAGAAAACCGTTTCTCAGTGGCAACGTACTTCAGTGCTTATTATTGACGAGGTTTCTATGCTTGACGGCGACTTGTTTGAGAAGCTGGACAAGATTGGTAGAGAAGTTCGCAAATTTCCTAACGTGCCTTTTGGTGGAATACAGATAATTGTCTGTGGTGATTTTTATCAGTTGCCTCCTGTTCCTGACAAGGGTAGAAAGGTTTCCTTCTGCTTTCAAACGAAAACATGGCGAGAGACTATTGAGGAACAAATCGAATTGACCACTGTCTTTCGTCAAGAAGGCGACCAGACACTGATTAATATGCTCAGTGCGTTAAGACAGAATAATCTGACTCCAGAGATAATTGCCAAGTTTAAAGCTCTAGAACGACCGCTTGCGTACAAAGATGGAATCGAGCCTATCGAGCTTTATCCCACTAAAGACCAGGTGACACGAGCCAATCGAAATAAACTCATTAGTCTAAAAGGACTTTCATTCCACTATCCAGCGAAGGACTATGTGCAGAGTAGCCTCGAGTTCTTGGCCAAGCCCTTTTTCAATAGTCTTCTAGTAGACGATGAATTGACCTTGAAACTGGGATGTCAGGTTCTGTTTGTCAAAAACGACCCTGAGAGAGACCTAGTCAACGGATCGCAAGGACGGGTGGTATCATTTGTAGCTCAAAAAGAAATGTTGGACAGTCTTAACAGTGATCCCGTAGCCTTCGACGCCTACTCATTATACATCAAAAGCTGTCCTGCTGGCGTAGGGCTTGGGAACTACATCAGACAAGAGATAACAAAACTGACAATAGACAGTAACTCGATCAAGCTGCTTGAGGCCCTGGCACTTCAATGTGACAACAGGGTCTTATACCCAGTAGTCGATTTTCAAGGGAACAGGCAGGTCATTGAGCCCCATTCGTTCACCTTAGAAGACCACAGCAAAAAGCCCTCGGAAGTGATAGCGACTAGAACACAGCTACCACTGATCCTGTCATGGGCGCTCTCGATCCACAAGGCCCAAGGACAAACTCTACCTCGAGTTAAAATGAATCTCAGCAGATCATTCGAAAGCGGCCAGGTCTACGTGGCTGTGTCGCGTGCCACCTGTACCGACTCCCTTGAAATTGTGGGTTTCGACCCGGGAACGGTCAGAGTCAACGAAGCAGTGAGACAGTTCTACAGCGAGCTTAAGAGCTCCGTCGCCGCTGCTGGCCAATAATCCTGATACCGCTAACCTTACTTTATTTATTGCATACAACCTCTCTATATTGAATATTAATGTACTATTTAACTTATCCATGTGACATATTCCATCTCACATTTGGGCGTCTTCCTGAATACCCGTTTGGGAAAATCCAGGGGCACTACCCTCACCCACGTCCTTGTGCTCACTGGCACAAGTCTCCAGCAGCTGGCGCTCCGCCCCAACCCCTGGCTCCTCCCACTCCATTCGAGAACAATCCAGAGCTGCTGACAGTTCTGGCTGAGAGCTCTGTGTCTCGGCGGGGCCTCCGGCGGCTGGGGCTCTGCCCCAGACCCCGTGGCTCCTCTCGCTCCGCTCGAGTCGGATCCCGACTTTGCCAAATACGCTGGTGGTTCATAGATGTCTCTAGAGATAGAGGAGACTCCACACGCCCGACTCGAGCGAAGCGAGAGGAGCAGCGGGGTCTGGGGCAGCGCCCCAGCCGCCGGAGGCAGTGTCCCCAACCAGTGCCATTGTCTCAGGTACTGAAACACACTTCAGTGGTCATTTAGCGAGTTTGTGCACGAGGGATGCTCGACGAGGTGGCCCCAGTCGAGCAAGCGGAAGAGGGACTGTGCGCGAGCTGGTCTTTGGCTGGTAAACAGATCTACAGCTTCTGGAGAGATCGACATGCGGGAGTGAGAAAGCGGGATATGCGGCTAATTAAGCAATCTGGGTGAAGCAAGGCAAGCGATATCGGCTATTTTATGTATCGACCCCTCATTTTCAACCCGCAGACCCTAACCTAGGATTTGGGGGTCGCGCGATACTGTATATGACTCTGATGTGCGATAAACGACAACAGAGACAGTTGATTTGATTTGATAGATTGAAATTTTTCAGATAGACACCGAATTTCGTAAGTTGGTTGAGAGGAAAGAGTTGGAGATGGGAACTAACTGATCATCAGAAATACAAATTCTATCATAAAAGCATAAAATGTCTGCAAATAACGACAAACGTGAGTACCCAGCCATGGCCTGACGAATCATATGAAGCGGAATTGTCACAGGATCAAAGATAGCAGTGGACAGCATTGGTTGCTGGTATATCTGAAATCTAATATATCTGCTATTCAGGCCTGTTAAATAGATCATGGAAGAAGTCTAACAGAATAGCCCTCCCCTTTGCGTACCAATTTGTCGCTGGTGCTGTCGCAGGTATCTCCGAGGTAAGTCCCCAGCAGCAGCAGCCGAAAACTGCCGATTGCGACACTTCGCCAGGTTCACGAGTTCTCCGTGCTGAATTGGATATGTGCTGAATTGATTGCTGAGAGCATTTCTCGCTCAATCAATGTTTAATGGCGTGTCTCTGGTGGTTCTGGTGGCTCTGGCACTTCAGGCTCACTCTCGACCCGACACCTGCTTCAGCTACCCAGCTCTAGTAGTAGGTCTGAGTTCAGAGTCCAAGGATCTCCAGTAGCAACTCTAGGACTCTGACAGCACTCGCGCTCGCGAAGCGAGCACAACGGGGTCTGGGGCAGCGCCCCAGCCGCCGGAGGCACAAGACCCCTCCCCAGACGATTCTAACCACGCAGATCCTGGTCATGTACCCATTGGATGTCGTGAAGACGAGAATGCAGCTTCAAGTGGGCACCACTGGTGAAGAGGCATATACCAGCATGTTAGACTGTTTCAAAAAGATCATCAAGAACGAGGGTTTCAGCCGATTGTACCGCGGTATCTCAGCTCCTATTCTTATGGAGGCTCCCAAGAGAGCCACCAAGTTCGCTGCTAATGATGAATGGGGAAAGTTCTACAAGAACTTGTTTGGCATTCCCACCATGACCCAGCCTCTGTCTATTCTTACTGGTGCCACTGCTGGTGCCACTGAATCGTTTGTTGTCGTTCCTTTTGAGTTGGTCAAGATCAGATTACAAGACAAGTCGTCCAAGTACAAGGGTATGGGAGACGTTGTCACTCACATCGTCAAGAAGGAGGGTCCATTGGCTTTATATAACGGTTTAGAGGCTACGTTGTTCCGTCATATTTCCTGGAACGCTGGTTATTTTGGTGTTATTTTCAAGGTCCGCGAGCTATTGCCCAAGGCTGAGACTAAGTCTGGCCAGATCACCAACGACTTGATCTCCGGTTCCATTGGTGGTACTGTTGGTACTATGTTGAACACTCCTTTCGACGTCGTCAAGAGTCGTATCCAGAACACCACTCGTGTTGCTGGCGTTATCCCCAAATACAACTGGACCGTGCCCAGTGTTGTGACCGTGTTCCGTGAAGAGGGTTTCGGCGCCCTTTACAAGGGTTTCCTGCCCAAGGTCCTGAGATTGGGCCCCGGTGGTGGTATTCTGTTGGTGGTCTTCACTGGTGTCATGGACTTCTTCCGCACCATCACCTAGAAGCAGAGTCACGAACCCTCAAAAGTTGTCATTAGTATGAAGTATATTATTAGTGTATCAGGACTATAGAATAAAACCCTTGTTTTTGTACACTTGGCTGGGGAGCTGTGCCTCCGGCGGCTGGGGCTTCGCCCCAGACCCCGTGGCTCCTGCTTCGCAGGAGTTGTTCGGGCACCCCACGTCACGACTCGAGCGCAGCGAGAGGAGCCACGGGGTCTGGGGCAAAGCCCCAGCCAACGGAGGCATGTGCGACCTGCCATCAGGCTTTCTTTTCTATGTCGTTGAGCAGCTCTGCTGGCAGGTATCGGTGTGCCAGCGTGTATGGGAAGGTGTCGTTGAGAAGCCGTTGTCGACGGATCAGTTGGATTACGTCTGAGGCGTCGACTTTTTTGCGTTTGGCATGTTTCGCGTAGGCAGATAGGTCTGTGGTGGCCTGCTCGAAGAACTCGTTAGACGCCTCTATCACCTGTTCAAACGCTTCTGGCGTTAATCGGGAGAGAGACACTGATTTTAGTATGTCCTTGATAACCTTGCGTGGCAGTGCCGTCTCGGGCTTCGTGTTCACATCCCTAGAGGAGGCTCGAGAGACGCTTCTGCTGGGTACATGCTGTGAGACCGGTATTGGCCGTGGGATGTGTATAGGTAGGGTGATATTGTCAGCATCGTCGATGTCATTGTACCCTATCGTAGTGTCTTCTTCTCCTATCACTGGACCGCTTTGATCAGGCTCGCTGTCTCCGCTTGACTCGTTGTCTTCTTCTTCGCTGAAGGCAAAACTCCTTCCTCTCACCCCACTAGTATCTAGCTGGGTATTGTTACCGATACTGCTGTTGTCATCGTCATTCTCATTTTCGTTTTCGTTTTCATTATAATTATCGTCATGATCGTTGCCTATATCGACAGGCGGATATTCGTCGTATTCTTCGTAGTCGTCGTTGGTCTCATTTACATTCACGGTTGTGTTGTCATCATTATCTCTGTCGCTTTCATTGATGCTGTCATCGTAATTTTCTGAAATAGCACTTGTATGGCCGCTGTCTGGTCCAGTTTCGAAGCCACTCCCCAGAAAGCTTGTGCGAGCGCTTTTACTCGATATATCAGTCTCGTCATAGAAATCTGTTGTCGTTTCGCCGTCACCGACATCAATATGGAAACTCGATTGGTTTGCAATGTTTCCAATACTGATATCAGTAATGGGAAAGCCGAATGTGTCTCTTCTCGATCCAATCGTGGTGTCAGCAACATCGAACGCTGTGCTGAACCGTCGGTCAATACTCAATCTATCGGCTGCGATTCGTCTCTCTATTTCAATATCACGAGGAGTACTGAATTTAGGCGGGGACAGTCTGCTATTCTCTGCATCACCAACATGCCCTGTTACTTCACTGAGACGTCTTAATACAGGATCAACACGACGATAGGGTGAACTATTCGGTTCATTACTATTACTCTTCAAAGCATTGTTCGCACGAGCACTCTTCAACCCAGATTCGTGGGCAACATCAATATCCACCTGTCGAGCAGGAGTGAATTTCTGCGAAACTGACTCTGGCAAGACTGGGGTGTCTGTGACCTCTGGAAAATGAAACATCCTACCAGTAGTAGTCTTTGCCTTGGGAGGGCTTTGACTCTGCCGCGTGACAGGTGGTCGAGACAGAGGTGTAGACACTCTGGGTCGATTCGACACTCTTCTGACCTGCTCTTCGCGTCCATCTCTTCTTTCTCTCACCAATGCCCGACTCAAAGCCCGTAACTCGTCACGAGGAGTTTTCGTCTTGACTTTTATCAACCTGGATATTCTCCTGCCAGGCGTAGCTGCTGCTGCCAGGGCTCGAATGGTATGAGGAGTAGTGGCTTCGCGCCGAACTCTTCGCTGGGGAGTAGCAAACACGCTGCCTGGCGTGGCTAGCTGTCCCCCTCTACTCCGCCTTCTGCCAGATAACGGTGTCTCTGCCATAATCCAACCATCAACCTCTACTATAAAGTCTGGTGTAGTTCCTCACGCGCGCAGTGTTTATTTATTTACCTATCTTGCATGCGGCGTGGGTGAACCCTGCAGAATCCTCTCAGGGTCTCTTTCTGCCTCCGGCAGCTGGGGCGCTGCCCCAGACCCCGTGGCTCCTCTCGCTTCGCTCGAGTCGAACGTCGACGGTCCTAGCAATCTCCTGCGAAGCAGGAGCTACGGGGTCTGGGGCAGAGCCCCAGCCGCCGGAGGCAGGCCCCACCCCAACAGTGGAGCGCCAAGCAAACTACTTAGACTGCTCTTTATTAACCTATACAGATCTATCTCTCTTAGCCTGAGTATGTACAAACCCACCAGCCCTCACCATCCTATTGCAAGCCCGGAGGCTCAAAATGACAATTGGGCATTAAGACGGTCCATCCAGCTAATAAGCCGAGGTTATTCGCCCCAGCCGTTCACCTTCTTGCTCTACCCAAATTGGCATGACGCTTGTTCCTTCAGTAGGTTAACAATAAAAGACAAGCAACACGGAATTGCCAAGGGTGCCGCACGAAGAAAAAAAAAGAGAAACTTGCAACAGGCAGGCGATGTCTCTTCTATTTATACTTTTTGTTCTACGGTAGGTAACGCAGTCGCATTCTGAAAAAATATCCTGTCCCTGCATGTGTGGCCGGGTAACTGTTGGTGGTATCTGCCTCCGGCGGCTGGGGCTATGCCCCAGACCCCGTGGCTCCTCTCGCTTCGCTCGAGTCGGGCTATGGGATCCCACATCGTCTTAAGACGTTATTTGATTAGGTTTTGAGGGTGTACTCACAGCTTTGGGGTACCTTTGGAACCTGTGTTATCTTGATTGAACACGTGACCTGTGTCGTGAGATCATTGCCTGTTTAGAGTCGGGCAACTGTGGATAGACTGAATACTATTGTACCAGCTCATATTCGAGCTACAAGTTTGGTTTAAACATGGGTGGTGGGAATGCTCGTGCTATAGATTTGAACGAAGATGATTTCAGTCCGTCTGGAGCTGTATCTGGTGAAAATAGCGGGAACGGGACCTCAGGTTCTGGCCGGTTTGTCGAAGGCCAAGCCAGTTCGCCGCCTAAACATATCGCAAGCCTGAAGCTTGACAAGGGAAAGGCCAAGATTAGAGAAAAGAGCGGTAAGACCCAGAACCAAGGAGGTCGCAATTCTGTTGCTGCTGGAAATCATTCTGAAGGTGATAGGGAGTTAGGAACAGGCCTTCAGAGGGTTCCAGAAGCGGCTATGACTGCCCCTACAACGACGCCTTCTTCTGGGGGTCTGAATTCTCCCTTATCACCAACAACAAAATCAGTGTCAAAAGCAGCATCAGCATCAATATCAGCACCAGCATTAGCATCATCAGCCACTATTTCAGCGAGTACAGCATCGAAAAAAGCTCCTGAGGAGGCGGATCCCCTATCTCTTACAATCGTAATCAAAATGTCGGACGGATCGTTCCAGGATGTTCCCTTAGAAATTGAGAACGTTTTGAATGTAACTGTCTCTCAGCTTCGTCGTATGATTCGTCAAAAGGTTGGCGGTACCACGCTAAATCGACGACTGCGGCTAATTTACGGAGGAAAGATACTGAATGATCTTACGAATGTGGCTGTAGAGGTCGCTGGTGTCCAGCTAGCACCTGATACAAGCTCTGCGAGTACAGGACCAGCAGCTGAGGAAGCTACATCTTCTAGCAGTGTTCCAACGATAATAAAGGGACCTAAGTCTAAGAGAATTTATGTACATTGCGCTATTGGAGATATTCTCACACCAACTGAACTTGCTAAAGAAGGAGAGTACGATAAAAGAATCCCTACTAGGAGTACTTTGCCAGAATTACGTGGTTTTGACCGTCTTCGCGATACAGGGTTCACAGACGAGGATATTGTCCAACTCAGGCAGCAGTTTGGCAGATTATATGGTACGTCTCCTGCGCCAGGAGCAACGGCTGGTGGTGAAACCCAGCCTAATAGTGACGGGGTTGTAGACACTACGGGGCCCCAGGGTGATCGCCGAAACGAAGAAGAGATGACTCGGTTGGAGGAGCAATGGATAGAGACGGGCGTGGCCGATGGCCCTCCTGATATTGCAGCTCTTATGGGCGGCGACTACCTTGACGATCTAGTGGGGACGCTGATTGGCATGTTTTTAGGAATTCTGGTGGTAATCTTCATAAATGAATCGTCTACACTATTTTCTAAAAGACAACAAAAGTTCATCCTTTTGGGGTCTGCCGTTAATATTTCTTATGCGTTGTTGCGTAATTTAAGGTAATTATGACTCCACCTCCCTATTTGTCAGATTTAAGTGGCATCACGATGTATGATAAGCCAATCTTCTCGCACTGGAAGGCGAACTCTGAAGAAGTTGGAAGAGCCTTCTCTGTCATATTGGTCGAAATTAGAAGCAATTTGGATTCAAGTGGATTCGAAGCTTTTGTGGGTTCGTGAATTACTAGACAGTGTCATCATAAATTTTGCACAAACTGATATAAGCGACTGGGTCACCAAGACTTTCTGAATCCATAAGATACCCAAACGTCTTGGTAAGATGTCGCAATTACGGTACAGACCTAGAAGGGACCAACTATCTCCCTACTTGAAGGGCCTCGATAAGAATTTTGAGATGAAATTCTAGGCAGTATGTGAACCTAAGGTCAAGACGCAACTGCAAAATCATTGAGTCTGATTCGGTAATGCCGGAATGCGAAGGAAAAAATATTGACAGCTTCTTGCTGGGCAGGTATGCTTTCCACAACTCTGTGACGATGCCCTGGCCGCCGGAGGCAGAAGGAGGTGCGGAACGTAGATCAAGAATAGACTATAATTTACTTATTCCAAATAGCGGCTTGCTTAACAACCGCTGTAGTTACGTTTAACTCGTTAATGGTATTAAATATTTATTATGATAAACAACGCTGTCTTTCTCGCCAGTTGGCTGAGAAGACTCTCCTCTGGGCGTCCTACCCTTAGGGATGGATGAATAAATCAGTAAATTCACAAATACCTCTAGCTTAGTTGTGTGTTTTCCATTCAAGACCTCGAACGTGAGATACAACCTCAGTCAAGGGAAGTGATGGATCCCACAGTTTCTGCTCCGTTGCAAAATCAATAACTCCTTCTGACGGACCAGCTAGTATTACGCAGAATCCAGGCCATAACAAACTTTTGACAAGATAACGAGATACCCGATTCAATATTGTGAAGTAACTCAGATCCATATAACCACATCTCGATAATAACGCTTCTGCATTCTCGATGACTAGACTAAAATATTGACGGCCACCTCCTTGTGATTCGCAATATCTATCCCAAACAACACCTAGGAGTTTTTGAGTTCTACTGTTCACCCTCAAATACTCTGTAACTTTTTCTGGCCCATGTCGGCCTAATGAGCTCGTTTCCGTCCATTCACTTCTCGGATAGATTTTTACGTCCTCTTTAATTTTTTGCCAAAGATCAATTCCAGGCTTTTTTATAGCTGCCTCAAAATTACTTATCACATCGTCGCTAAATTTTCGAGAGCTTTGCTGGTAATTCCAAAATTTCTCAGCATCGGCAAAACTTCTCCCTTCTACCCTCTTGCTGTCGTTGTCACTACCTTTTTCATTTTGAATACCAATAGTAAGCGTATACAACATAGAAATCAAAAAAAGGATCAGTTTTTGGGCAAACTCCGAATCGCTGGAAGAAACAAGAATACCACTCTTCTCATCCAAGAGAGTATCAAAGAGAAGATTCTTGTGGCTTGCATGTGAGCCAGAGCAAACGTAGCCGGAGTACACGAAGTTTTGTGCAATGTATTGGACCATTCCAGGCTGAACTGTATAAAAGCAAAGCGAGTAGGAGCTTTCAGGAATGTGCAACTCATCTAATATATCTCTCACGAATTGCCACAAGGCCATTGCCAAATCAGATTTTAGGCGCACTCTCTTGTGCGTACAATCTAGAAAGATACTTGCCACAACTGAGATGGTTAAGTCCGTCCAATACGGGACTTTGAAATTTGCGCTGAAAGGCAGATTGTGCTCCTTACACAATTTTTCAATCAGGAAAGGAATGTTGCGTTCATGATGAGGATAGTGATATTTAAAAGCAAAAAACTTTGCTACACATAACTGGATTGCACTATTCGATTGACAACATGCTTCTAAAAAATCTAGGAATTTGGTTTCCACAAATTTAATGGCACCATATTTGAGATATTTAGAATCCTTGTCCTCGATATCTTTCATTAAGAGTAGGTGAAATGGATTAGTATATCCTCTCTCGGCCATGTCAACAGAAAGTCGCATGATACTCCCATACAGCTCACGCTCGCCTTCTACATCTTTAGTTTCTTCCAAATAATCTGCGACTGGAGGTAGTTCACGAAAAAGGGCTTTCAACGTCTCTTGTACCTCCATATGCTTGCTGGATTCTATGCCATCTGAAGTCGCTCTACCAGGAGGTGGAGCCTCAGAATGAGGAAGTGCTTGTTGCCTTCCTTCTAAGGAGACAGACGTTTTATCCATATCTGCTATCAGCTGCTTAATATGAGAGCTTCAAATCATTTCAGCACTGTACTGGTTAGTCATAGCATGTGCGGCAGTTAAAATATTTAAACACAGGATAAGCTTACTTGCAAGAGCTCTGACACTAAGAATGGGATGGTGCGTAAGCGACCTGAGGGTGATTAAATTTAGGAAGAACATGTGTTTCAAATGACTCGAATCCAATTAATAGATAAACTCACGTTCACAGATAAGTTCGGAATCACTGGAGCAACCTTTTGTGATATTTATAGCGGCTTGCTTAACAACCGTTGTAGTTACGTTTAACTCGCTTATGGTTTTAAAATATTTATTATTATGATAAACAACGCTGCCTTTCTCGCCAGTTGGCTGAGAAGATACTCCTCTGGAAGTCCCCTTAGGGACGCATGAAAAAATCAGTAAACTCACAAATAGGTCTACTTTAGTTCGTGTGTTTTGCGTTCAAGACCTCGAGTGCGAGATATGATCTCGGTCAAGGGAAGTGATGGATCCCACAGTTTCTGCTCCGTTGCAAAATCAACAACACCTGCTGGCGAACCAGCTAGTAATATGCAAAATCCAGGCCATGCCAAACTTTTGACTAGATAACGAGATACTCGATTCAATATTGTGAAATAACTCAACTTCATACGACCACATTTCGATAACAATGCCTCTGCATTCTCGATGACTAGACTAAAATATTGGCGGCCATCTCCTTGTGATTCACAATATTGCTCCCAAACACGACCTAGGTGTTCTTGAGTTCTACTGTTCACCCTCATAACCTCTGGAACTTTTACTGGCCCTTTTTGGTGTGGTGAGCTTGTTCTCGCTCTTAGCGGATAAATTTCTACGTCGTCTTTAATCTGTTGCCAAACGCCAAATCCAGGCTTTTTTATAGCCTCCTCAAATCTAATGATCACATCGTCGCTAAATTTTTGAGAACTTTGCTGATAATTCCAAAATTCCTCAGCATTGGTAAAGCTTCTCCCTTCTACCCTCGTGTTTCCGTTCTTGTTGTCACTACCCTTTTCCTTCAGAAT
>MQSX02000044.1:0-83406 GCA_001939105.2 Sugiyamaella xylanicola (nom. inval.)
TGATTTATCTTCTCATACCGTAGACATCATATCAATGTTCCTGCCACTCTCTCGTCTCCGCAGTACTCATTACCGCCACGACCCCACATCCCTCCCCCCTATCCTCGCCCCCCCCACCCCTCCCACCCCACCCCCCCACCCCCCTGCCCCCGCTGCCCCTCGAGGGCCCCCGGGGTTTGGGCCACCCCCCCCCCCCCCCCGCCCCCCCCCCCCCCCCCCCTCACATCCGTGCCGTGGCAGGCCGGCCCCCGCAGGCCCCACCCCATTAACCTCACGGGCCGCACCCGCCGCACAAACAAGCGGGATCGGAGAGAGAGCTTTTAAACTTCAGGGCCAGGAACTAACGAGATTGCCCACTTAGGCAGAAGTAAAAATGTCTTTTGCGTGCTCGGAAAAAGCAAGGGGAGGAGCAGGCAGCATCCACCTATCAGCCAGCCAGAGACGTTGCTTTTTCCCGTGTGCGCATCAGTCCCAGGCCATGCAGACCTAAGACCTAGCACACCTGGAAAAAGAAAGGGGCGATTACACTTGAGTTGCATGAGGTTTGCTTTTTTATTGCTGCTGTTGGTCAGAGTATACCCCTCCACCTCCTCATCTGCGGTCCTGCCCCCTCGTCTGCAGCAGCTTGTTGCCTGAACGAACTAGTTTAGCTACCACCAGCCAGTTTGGCTTCTGTGGTAGCCCAAATGGTGTGCGTTTTGTAGGGGAATGCTGTTGATTTTGGTGCTGTTGCTTCTGTTGTTGATGGTATTAGGAGACGGTGCTGTTGTCGTCGTGCGGAGAGTGGTGTGCTTTAATTCTCTGCTGCGGAGGGCGAGTGAGGAACACCCGGTATTGTCGCTCGAGGCGGGCTTCAAAACCCACAGGAGCGACACAAACCGCAGGAGCTCTGGGAACGACAGGAACTACAGGCTACAGACCTAGTACCAACTACAGCGCTTCCCACCTACAGCGCCGCTCCCCCTCTAGCATAATGGGTGGGAGGATAGGAGGGTGTGATTAATGATTTCTTTTTCGATTTTGAAATACATCCTCTCTGCACAGACCTCGAAGTCGTCAACATCCAGCTGCTACAAAAGCAAATATAGACTATCGACCTAGTTTTCCGGGAGAGAGTCTCAATTCAACCTGAGCTACTTTATATATAAGTACCAGCGTCGATATTTTAAAAATCCTGGTTTCGGTTTCTACGGTTTTGTTTATATTTTTATTTTTTATTTTTATTTTTATTTTGCTGGTCGATAATTTTTATTTTAATCTTTTATTTCTTTTATTTCAGCTTGGATTATTTCGACTGCCATTGCTCTTGCTAATAACTGGATTGTATTGTTATTGATTAATTGCTGCTGACCTCGACCTCGATTTTGTTTTCTTGACCTTAATATTGTCTCTTCTACTAATCGATACCTCAGCTTCTTTTACTGACGTCTGGAATTGATAATCGTTGGATTTGTGAATCGTCAATTGTTTAATCTGTTATCATTTACACACCGCCTGCTATCGCTTCTTGCTTGCTCCTCTTCATACGCTTATCGCCATAGCTCATTCTAGCTATCAGTATTTGGACTCCCTCTCAGTCTACTGTCTACCTGTCGTACCAGTTCTACAGCTCTACCAGTGCCAGTAGCTAGTCTATCGGTCTTACAGTGTCCTCAGTTTGTCATACAGCTTGTCATACAGTTTGTCATACAATCTTGTCATATCAGTCTCATCAGTAATATAATAATTGGTACACTAACAGCTCGATACTATACCTAGCACTATCACACTCGATACTATAGCCCCTCTACCGATACTATAGCTCCAGCTGCGATACTACACTAGCTCTATCATAACAGCAAACCAAGCCATATCACCATATCCAATCTGTAGTACTAAAAGTACCACCAGCTCACCTCTCCCCAACTATCGTCTCTCACAATGTTTGACGAGCCAATTTTTAACAACTATATAACCGATCAGGTTGTGTCCAGAAAGCCATCGGTGGTTTCTCTGGAGGATGTTGATGTTTCTGAACCACAGACTATAATCCCATCAGGTGCGCTCTGCTGGTCGTCTCCTCCCTCATCACATGCCATGCTTCCATCCAACCTGTACACACCTGATAATGCATCTGCATCGTCGAGTGCTTCTGACCAAGGCAGCTACTTTTCCTCGGTGCTGTCATCAGGCTCTGCCTCTTTCTACTCTCCTGATAGCCCAAACATGGTCTCACCTGCTCTGGGCACTGACGAAGCCATGTACGGATGGTTCTTACCAGGCCAGCCGGCAAATGACGTTCAGATGGACCTATCGCTAGCTATGGGATCGAATGCAAACACAAATGCTTCTGCTGTCGCTGCTGCTGCTGCCGCTGCTGCTCATGCTCATGCTTCGGCAATCGCCGTTGCCAATGCTGCTGCTGCCAATGCATATCCCGGACCCACTATTGACACACAGTCTATCAGTACCAGCTCGTCAGCTACGTCTTTAAACAGTTTGATGCCAGCGGCTCCTGTTGTAGACTCCATCTATTCCAATGCTACTATCTGGTCTCCTGCTCCCATGTTGTCCCAGTTTGCTTCTCAGCTCAATTCTGGCCATGACATGACCACTGCACTTCCTAATACCTATGCTAACAACCTTCCTGCCACGCCTGAAGAGGATACTGACGATGAGTCTAATATGAATGCCGACTCTCGAAGCGCTGCTGCTGTTGCTGCTGCCGCTGTAGTTGCATCTTCTGCTTACAACCCCTCTGCCTCGTTTATGACTCTTAATCCTAGTCATGGACTGCCCATGACGGCCAATCGTGACCAACACCAACACCAGCAGCTGCAACATCAACAACACCAACAGCATCAACCGCAATCTATCTCGCTGGCCATGATCCAACAAATCGACGCTGGTGCGAGCATCAATTCTGCTGCTGCTGCCGCTGCCGCCGCTGCTGCTCATAGCCTGCCTATGTCGCCTCCTTCACCACACTCGACATCATCCCCACCATCGCCATTGTCGCCTCAGCAGACTCGAGAGCGCCAGAATGAGATCATCAAGAAGATGAGCTACACAAAATGGGTCAAACTGTCACGCATGACCGAGCAAAGAATTTCTAAAATTAAAAGTCTTGCGACCGAAAAGGGTATTGACATTGAGACAGTCGAATCTGTTCTCACCATCTACTCTAACACCAAGGGCAAACAAGACAATGAAGTTAATAGATTTAGAGGCGACGATGTTTACATCAAAATTACCATGGGTAGTGGAGCCTTCCTCGCCAACAACGACGACTCTTGCGACGTCACCACTGCTCCCGACGGAACCATCATAAAAAAGAAGAAACATAGAAAGCAAAAGCCACACTACGTCAAGAGACCACTCAACTCGTTCATGCTTTACCGCAAGTCGCAGACCCAGTCCGCCATGGCCTACGCCATGAGCTCACAACTGCGGCTAAACCACCAGAACATCTCCCAGATCATTGGTCTCATGTGGCAGACCGAGTCCAAGGAACTGAAAGAGGAGTTTGCTAGAATCGCCGACCAGGAAAAGGACCTGCACAGGGCCCTGCACCCGGACTACAAGTTCTGTCCTCAGAAGAAGAAGAGATCTTCCTCGATAGAATAAAAAGCGGCTTCTGTAAACAACCCTCTAGTTCTCGTTTCTCTTGTATTGGTCTGTGCTCTGCTAACACTATGTCTGAACTTTTCCTAATGGTTTACGGTTTTTTTTATTTATTTTTATTTTTTATTACTCTGTTACTGTCTAATTTTTTTTTATTTATTACCGATTGGATGCAGCAGTATCATTCATTCCTTCATACATCAATACAAGCATATCATCTACTCTCCACGCTCTACGAAGCTGCCCAGGGGTCAATTGTGCCTCCGGCGGCTGGGGCTTCGCCCCAGACCCCGTGGCTCTTGCTTCGCAAGAGATGGCTGGGACCGTAGACGCTCGACTCGAGCGCAGCGAGAGGAGCAGCGGGGTCTGGGGCAGCGCCCCAGCCGCCGGAGGCAGTCCCCGACCAGCAAGTGGAACAGATGTCAGTGTAATATCCATCGTATTGCCGCTTCCCTATTTGGTAGCGGGTAAATTGTAGGTTAAACTAACTATTAACAAGCAACAGACTGATGATCGCACAGCTAAGCATCTGCTACAGTGGATAGCTTCGCTAGCCAGATGTCTCTGGCTTCAGTTGAGGAGCTTGCTGGTCGGGGCCTAGTTCCATCGGTCGCATACCAATCGAGCTGGAATACGGGATCCCTACAGGACGCAGTAGGAGCAGCAGCAGCAGCAGCAGCGTCTGTTGCTTGAAGATGGTTGTCAGGCCAGGTCAATTGCACAACCGCTCAGCTGACACTGGGGTATCCGAGTACCCGTCTGTGGATTCAAGAGACGAAATGGCAATTTTCATTGTCTCGAGGCTCTTGTTGCGGCCTGGTTGCGGCCTGGTTGCGGCCTGGTTGCAGCCTGTGTTGCCGTCTTGGTCTGCCTGTTGCCTCTATCTGGCAGCGGTACCTTGAAGCGACTTTAGCCTCGTTAGCAATCAGGAGGATCCGTGGTTGCCTGGCTCTGGTTACTTGTTGTAGGCTGTCTGTCTACTAGTTGGTTGCCTCACATTTTTCATTAGATTAGCTTACAGTGTATGTAGGAAGATGTATGTAGTTGTAAGTGTCGTCTCTATAGAAACGAATATTAGCTAAAACCTTACTTAAACAGACTGTGTAATTAAGATAGAGCTGCCCTATTCCAGAGGAGAGCTTCCCCACCCACTAAACACACTCGATCCTGATCCTTACTTCCCGCTGGCCCCGTCTACACCCCCTCTCTGACGCAGAGTTCCTTTGCCGGACTGTTATCTCTGACAAGTTCACTAAATTAAAGACCACCTGATAGTTTAGCATCTTAACCATGCATTTGTGGGGGCATTCGTAGCTCTGCATGGCATGTCAATCGTACCTTTCTATCGAGCAACCGATGGCTCAAAGAGATCTAGGTCCAGGAAATATCAACTGCCATCTCCATTGCACTCCACAGCCTACAGCCTTTACGAAGCGACCTTTCAGCAAATCAGATCGTCCTCAAACTGGATTCATCAATGGTAAATACCCCTCAATCTGGACCTGATCTCCGACGCAGGTTTATAGTTTAGATAGATTAGGCAAGGGTAACCTGGATTTGCCAAGAGCAAAACCCCCTCTAATCACACCCGATAGCTTCTTTATGCTTAACCATAGTAAGGTGTAGAGTTGTCATTGCAACGGGCATAGTGGGCATTCTGTTCCACATGATCAGGCGCTGCGAGAGGGGTGGTGGTTGTGCCTCCGGCGGCTGGGGCTTCGCCCCAGACCCCGTAGCTCGTCTCGCTCCGCTCGACTCGTTCCCCGTCCTTCCCAGAAACTCCTGCGAAGCAGGAGCAACGGGGTCTGGGGCGAAGCCCCAGCCGCCGGAGGCACAACCACCACCCCCCAGGGCCCAGGTTCCGAGTCCAGCGGCACAGAGTGCCTGTCTAGGCGGGTTTCGGCAGTGCTTTTCCTGATTGACTTGGGAATTACTGAAAGCTGTGCTGTCCAAGGTAGAAACGGGACGCTGGTTCATTGCTTACTTACTGTCCCCTCTTCCTTTTAGTCATGCTTTGCAGCTGCCAATTGACTCATCATTTGCTGTTCGCTTTCAACAAGGCCATTCGCAATGCCACTCCGTCCGGAATCCCTTGGAGCATTGCGAATTGAAACGCTGCCTGACGCTGAGTGCCTGTCCCCCTGTCTGCTGTCTGTCTGTGCCTTGAAACTGGCCACTATCGCGATACCACGCTAACATAGCTTCCAAAAAGTAAAGACGATATAGCGTAGACTAGCGGCAGGCACAGAGACAAATGAGGTTAATCAACAACCGCTCGATCACCCCTTGACACATGGCCATGGCCTACAGCAGAGGTGGGTCAGGCACTTGGATCGATTCAATCGCTCATACATCCACTTAGGCTCCCAGATCGACGGGGAGCTTCACCACTGTGAAGCAGAGGACCTCGTGGTAACACTATCCGCACATGCATCCTGGAACTGTTATGTCGTCAGTTCCCATGGTCTGAGCTAGGAGAGCGGGGTGGGTGTGTGCCTCCGGCGGCTGGGGCTTCGCCCCAGACCCCGCTGCTCCTCTCGCTTCGCTCGAGTCGTCTCGTCGACGGTCCCAGCATCTCCTGCGAAGCAGGAGCCACGGGGTCTGGGGCGAAGCCCCAGCCGCCGGAGGCATACCCACCCCCCAAAGTTGAGGAACGGAACTCGAGTCTGGAAACCACGCGGTTAAATGGGGCAGCTGGGAGCAGGGCACACCGAGCTGCCTGCCAATCATCTACACACCTGCCCATTATATCAGCTGCGTCATCGCCATCAGTCAATGTCTCGTTGCTGGACGTACGTCGTGGAACGAAGCGATACACAGCTGAGCAGATATGGCTGGTGAGCAAATCTCCTGCTGGGGTGTGTCTACATTGGGCAACTCGCTTCCGATCGGATATATGCTGGACACGCTATCGCCCTAGCATAATATCTGCTTCCAACGCATCTGTTGCTTGGATCCACAGTGATCCAATGTGAAAACGAGCAGAATAGGAATGTGTTCTGCAAGCACAGAGACCCACATGCAACTCGAGACACTTAATCTTTCTCTTGAGGTTCGGAACCCACTGAAAAGATCATCTGTTGTGTTGCTGATTAGGCACTAACACGAGGGGAAACGAGGGGGTGATTCGGGGACGTAGTGGACTAAGCTTCCAGGGTGTTTTAAATATTTTATTCATTCAAACTCCTGGACGTTATCTCCTGGGCTGCTGCTGCAGCTTGGTCTAAAAACATATTAAACAATAACCGCCTTCGTGCCTTCCCAGTTACTGTCTTGCCGTTTGAGTGAATAGATCCGAACGGCATCTGCTATTCCAGATTCGCCAGAGGGTCTCGATCCACGAGGATGGGCCTGCCTCCGGCGGCTGGGGCGCTGCCCCAGACCCCGTTGTGTTCGCTTCGCGAACGGTGTCGGCGGGCCAGCAAACCCAATTTCCAGGGCAATTGCCAGGCCAGCTGGCCGCGAGAAGGGCGGGGTCTGGACGCAGGCCTGGCCGCTGGAGCAGCCTGGAAAATGGCTATGACGGTGGTTTTATCCATCGGGAAAAACATGCAAGATCGCTGAACGCAATTATTTCTTTTTGAACCATTGTGGATGTTCCATACATGTGCTATAAGAGTTAGCTGCAATGCAAGCGGCCAGGCAAACAGGATATGATTTGCTATCTCTTGTCCCTAGAAACTGATAAGACCCGAATACGAACTTGGTTTGCACGCCATCGACGATTTGCCGGGAAACGTGGTTCTTCGCCAGTGTGCCTCCGGCGGCTGGGGCTCCGCCCCAGACCCCGCTGCTCCTCTCGCTGCGCTCGAGTCGTCACGTCGACGGTCCTAGCAATCTCCTGCGAAGCAGGAGCCACGGGGTCTGGGGCGAAGCCCCAGCCGCCGGAGGCAGACACCTCCAGAGCGCTGTTCCTGTTGGATCCGTAGACCTGGATGGATTGGGACGGGCTTGGCTGAAATTGGATGTGGATGCAGTCATGATTACAGATTCAGAGTGCTGCGGGATGGAGGGGTGCTGTCAGTGTGGAGGAGGTTGTTTGCCTCGTTTGCAAACAGAAAGTCTAGAACTATCGCAGCCATCCATTATACGACACAGAGTAGAGAACAGAGGATACGGAGGAGACATGTGCTAGGCCTCGTATATTGTGGTTTCGCTCGTTCGTAGGAACCTGTCGAGGCTGTGGAGCTGGAGCTGTTCATAGCCTGTTGCTAGTCTTGAACAGTAATAATGACTGACAGATAAGCTCAGGATGGAGACAGCGTTTATCTCAGGGTGCATACTGCGGTTTAGCGGTCTGTTCTGTTTCGGAAATAGAACAGTTACAGAATCTCTATTACCATTTAGGTTACCATTAGTTGCTTTTTCCAAAATAAATTATGGATAATTATGGGTAAGACATCATCATATAAGTTTATTACAGTGTGGAGCAAAGCTTGAGTGTGAGTCGATAGTTAGTTCAGTAAGGAACAGGGGCAGCGCTAGCACAGGCGAGATCAAGCATGAACCATCACCTCAAGCACCAAGCGCCCAGCACCAGGCATCAAAGCTTGAAAGCATAACTGTTGTGAACCCAAAAATAAAGGAAAAGAACGAGGATGCACGGTGATAGAAGAAGACGGTACCGCACAACCCCCACAGACACCCAGACCCTTTGGACCTATTCCTCGGAAATGTAAGTGCTGAGAGTCCTATCCTGAGCCATTTGTGGAGACCTGAATGAAGCTTCTGCACAGCAAGTCATTCGTATGGGTAGAATGCATATTTCTTTGCATTACTATCAATAGCAGAGCAGAGCACGGGCTCAGCGCCGTAGAATGCAGTAGCAAGCAAATGTCTCACAAAATAAAATGGGCATCTTGGATATGTGACGAGGGGCTTGATCGTTCCAATCATCCTCGATCTATTTCCCAGGTTACATTCGATTTAGAGTCGCATTCATTGTCAAGCTCATCACAAGAGATCACAGTCGTACCGATGATGCCGCCTGTGCGCCCTGAACTCTAATTGTCTACGACAAGTGTATGGACCGATTTATCCTGTTCACGATCTCCGATATATCTTATCTACGGCACCATGTTGATCTTCGCATGAGAACATCGAACTATATGCCAAATGTGGCACGTGATATTGTAAATTTAATATAAACGAGAAGGTGGGCTAGTATGCAGTGCAGACCCTGAATCTCATGTCAGAATAACCGAGGCTTCGGCCCAGACCAGTGTACCCCATATTTGAATGCCTGTCACACATCCGTCTAGCCGGCAGGCGTCAGCCCCTGAATGTCAGAGATGGGCGGCGCAAGGTTCGACGGTTCTCTCTGTCTGTAAATCTCAGAGGGTGAGGGGAGCCTGAGCCTCGCTTACAGAGGGCGTGAGAGGGTGCGTGCGTGCTCCGCGGTCAAGGTTCATAACCGAGTAGAGCCAGAGTTTCTTATCTTGAGAAGTGGTCTTTGTCTCATGTAGAGAATGGGGTCTCGTGCTATACGATACGAAACAGCTGTATTTAAAGTTCTGGCCGACAGTTCCGATACCTCAGAGGTACCTTCACAAGGACTATGATGCAGCTGGTTCTGCGTTTAGCATTTAGCTAGCATCTATTGGAAAGATAACCCTGCAACTGCAAATTCCAACCACTTCTGATACCATTACTTTTGATACCGACAAAACAAGTCAAAATGAGATAGAGAAGTAGAGGAACAAGGCAGGACAAGAGAGAATACAGCCAGGACAGGTGGAATGCACAGAACAAGGTTGGCCCTGTGCCTCCGGCGGCTGGGGCTTTGCCCCAGACCCCACTGCTCCTCTCGCTTCGCTCGAGTCGTTTCGTCGACGTTGCCAGGAATCTCCTGCGAAGCAGGAGCTACGGGGTCTGGGGCAGAGCCCCAGCCGCCGGAGGCACAAGGTCACCTCGAAGCTGCAACAGGGTTGGAAGCAGAGACCGAAACAGAAAGAACAAGATAGGTTTACCCCACGAAGTTGCTATCGTGCCGAATTCGAAAGTGGCAGATGTGCGGACAAGGTTTGATAGGATGAGCTGAGAAATGAACTGATCTTCTCAATGAGATGCGCTTGCACTGACCCCGCAGTCCAGATATTAGGCTGCTGGTTGAGATATGGCGCAGATGGGCCGACCGAATCTAGTCTAGTCGCCAAGCGCATCTACGACTGTTTAATTAATTTGAACTCCAGCGGGGGCACACCAAAAACTTGCTACAAACAGCAACAAGCAGCGACAAATGACAGTATGATCTACAATGCAGACTGCAGGGTCCAGTAGAAGACCGGTTCTAGGGCCCTGCAGAAAATTCAGAATCGGCTTTCCACCATGCAGCAGCGCCAGCATAAGGTTTTCTACATCCCAGCCTTAGACGCCAGTCACGAAGTCAACTAACGGCGTAGACGAATTCCCCAGATCTCTGTTTTAGCACCTTCAACGCTCTCTCTATGTCTTCCCATAGAGGAACTTCAGATCCTTGGGGAGTCTTAGTGGGTTCTGGTCTGTTGCTAATGGTAACCAACCGCCTGACGTCAGACTACTGATACTGCTGACATGGCCAGCCGTACGACTTTCCAACACGGCTGAGGGCTGATAGATCGCCATCCCTATATTCCAGTCGCTTTTGCCTCTATAGAAGTGCTTAGCTTAGCAATCGTCATTATAAGATCAAAAGGGTTTGAAGAGAAGTCAGGTTCAATTGCGGAGAAGGGAGATCGGTTTGTTCTGAAGCCCATCTTTGATTCCGCAATTTGGTTCGTTTTTCCACCGTCTAAGTTTGAAGAGAATCACAAAGAATTGATGACGAATCGATTTGATTTGATTGCATCACCAACATACCGTTAAGGCAAGATCTTGGTTATTAGATTGTCGATTTTAAGAACATTCGCTATCTGTGAGTATTAAAAGTATAAGAGTCTGGTCGAATTACAGCCCAAACAACAGCTACCTGATGGGCCTCAAACGTTACAATAGCCATAGATGGCAATAGATATGCGAACCACGGAAAAGGTGCATGAAAGTCAGCATAAATACCAAAGATTTTGTATTAAATTCGAGGCTGGAGTTGGCTTTTTGTTAGTTTCATTTGGTCTATTCTAGTTTGAGGGCAATTTGGCTGCCAATTGATTATTAGATGCCAGAGCAGCCGTTGATCTAGCCAGCAGTCTGCCTGCGGTCTCGCTCCCTGAATCTAACTGCATCTTTCTTCGAGTGTCGTCCGCCGATTGAGATCATTTGCAGTTTGATTGAGGGCGTTAGCCATCGACCAGCATAATTGACCTTAAATCTGATGGAGTTCATGGTCCTGATCAATTGCCTGTGTAGCGCAATTGTAGAACAGCTGTAGAAGAGCCGTTGACAGTAATAGAACCTTACTAACCAGTTAATCAGTCATAGCAACGTTACCAATTTTGTAGAGTATTAAGCATTTTGGTGACTAAAATGACCCCATCTACAGACGTCGGAGCAGGCAAAATAATTGCCAAAGGCAGTTCTTTCCGCAGCCGACCAAGAACATTCCCATATACCTCCCTGTTGCCATATGAATGCGAGACTCAACAAGAACGACTAGAGCATTTGGATCACATTATAACCAATCTGTATATTGCCATTAAAGGCGATGATTTGAAAGGCGTAATCGGTAATAGCACTGGGCCAGCAGTGTACCACTGGACCAAAGAGCTAAGGTCATGGATCTCACTCAAGTTTGACATGCCGTTGGAAACACGAATCAAGCTGATTAAACTGTACTACTCCCTAGCGCTGGCGGGTACAGATGGAGCAGCCATGGAGAAGTTCATTAGCATGTTCTGTCTGCTGTGCAAAGACGATTTATTCCAAGACACAATAAAACCGGAAGATCTCGACCTGGACTGGCGCACCCTTGTCATAGTCCTGAGGAAGTTGGCATTCCCGCAACAATCGAGCTACGAAGGAAGCATCTCCAAATCCTTCTCAGCATTATCAAGACTAGCACAGGTCGCCCGTCATTTAATCAAACCAGAGCTGACACTGCAGATCCTCGAGGAGATTCTCCCCCATGTAAGTCACTCACCAACCCTTCTAACGACCCCACAGGAGTTGATTGGAAGGGGTACTGCCTCCGGCGGCTGGGGCGCTGCCCCAGACCCCGCAGCTCCTCTCGCTGCGCTCGAGTCGGAACGTCGACGGTCCTCGCAAACTCCTGCGAAGCAGGAGCTACGGGGTCTGGGGCAGCGCCCCAGCCGCCGGAGGCACCCCGTCTCTCAGTTGTAGATTGAGAAACTAACGGATTTAGTACACAGTATCAAAAGCAAGTGTGTCACATAATGTGATGAGTTTGCTGATTCTGCTGACCCCAGCTGTTCCCGCTGAAGGGGCCGAGTTGGAGATTATGCCAAAATATATACTACCAGCAATCTTTCATATGTGGTCGCTGCTGCCAAGGTCGTCTTTATACGATTTCCAGTCGCTGGACTTGGTAGCCACTCTTGTATCAGACTCGATATCTTCGAATCTGGTGAGTTTCAACAAGTACGGGATTTTGACTGGCGACCAGCTTTCTATTGTGTTCACCGCTATCTTGCGTATGCTAGAAGTGCCTGTGTCTTATGTGGGTTCCCCATATGTGCAATCTACGGAGACAGTGAGCATTAAGTCAGACAGAGACAAGAAAAACAGATGCTCGAGACCAATTGCTAATATCATTGTGTATTCACTATCAGCAGAAAGCGGTCTGGAACCCGATGGTATATTAGATAGACTGGAGAGTCTGATGCATGCCGTGGAGACATTTATCCACCCATCTAACCAAGGAGGATGGACTAAGAACATTATGCAGGCTATTTCAGCAATGGTGGAAATATTTTTGTTGCGTTGGAACGTACAATCGGCCGAAACGGTGGATTCAGAGGGCAATGTTTATAAAGAGTCGGTTATCCCTGCTGAGCGCCATTTGACTGACAAAGTGAAAGACAGATTTGTGAAGATTCTGAGGAATGCAACCTTCCTAGGGATTCACGGGAAGAGCTCGAGCGTTGTGTCAAGTGCTTTAGAAGCTCTTCAGGGATTAGCTTATCTGTCTCCTGATTTGATTATTCCACGATTGTTAGGAGAGGTCTATCCCTCGTTACAAGGATTGGTCGAGACCCATAGAACCATGTCTTCATTAAAAGCACTGACTGTGTTAGCAAGAAAGATCTCGCAAGAGCCAAAGTACGCTTTGCACATCACTACTTTACTAGGACTGGCAGTGCCTGGTATAGATGCTAATGATTTGTCAAAGACATTAAATTCATTATCCTTTATTCAAGCCGTAGCATTGAATGTGCCTTTTTATGATATCAGCCAGAATATGGGATCTGGACTGGCAATGGAGAACATTGCTGGGTCGATCTCGTATTTGGAAGAGCATGGCGAATTGCCAGTGCTGCCTGATGACATGATACCATTAATCCTCAAGTCTTCAACTGCATCTTTTGATGAGTTTGTTATAATGGTCTTCGATAGAGTTTTTGCCATGCTCGAGAACCTGCCTGATAACTCTGGCTCGGGATCAGGGTCGTCCAAATCAGCCCGTGACTCACCGGAAGCGCAAGTGGCAAACGCTCTGCCACCAGCAATCACCGCTATCTTAGGAGCAGTATCACCAAGCCTGTTTGAAAGAATTGTGAACCATGTGGTGGATTTTGTTGAGCACAATGTGATCCATCACGCAGCAGATCCAGTAGCTCATATTTGTGGCTGTTTGGTGAAGGTGAATCCGAAAGTAGCATTCCCTAAGCTGTTCAAAATGCTCTATTATAAGATCAAAGAAGAAATTGAAGAAAATGGAGCTGGATCCACGCGCAGTGGGTCGGAAATCCTCCCTCGGGATAGAGCTTTGATCTGGTATTTATCAGCATTGAACATGTCCTTGGCCCATTGTTTCTCAGAAGCCCTGGTATTCAAAGATCAAATCATGGAGATCACTCTATATCTACGCAAGCATAGCAAGGGTGCAATTGTATATCATGTGTCTAATGCCATTCACCATACGCTGATGACTTTGACCACAACCATTGCCAATGATTATAGCCTAGTAGCTGAAGGAGTTCAAGTGGGCATGGAGCACTGGGGTGTAAAAGCAGATGTTAATGATTTGAAGCTCAGATGGCACGTTCCATCGAGGGAAGAGATCGAATTCGCGGTTGAACTTTATGCTAAGCATTGTGAGGTGTCAATGAACGCTCTGAAGGCGTTGGTTGGTGAACAGGGTGCAGACAAAAAATATACCGTAACAGAAATATCCGACATGATCTCGAATAATATCACCTATATTCGTACAGCCACTTCTGGAGTTGCCCTATTGTTTGACCCAAGATATGGAGACAAATCAGGTTTAAATGAGAGCATAGGTGATTCTGAATATGAGGAAAGTGAATCTCAGGATATGGAGTCTGACTCAGATGGATCCAGCTTTGATGAGGATGAAGATGAGCTTATGAATGACAATCTCATTGCTGTAGATGACGACCTTGACTTTGAGGGAGAGATTGTCGAACTTAAAAAGTTCCGCGAGTACCCAGTAAACTACTTTTTCACCAACAACACCAAATTCGATGATCCATTGTACCGCCATATACACGAACTACGTCTTGATATCGGCAGGTTTTTACATGAAGTTCATGCATATCTCAGTAAAAACCGAGAAAACGATATTGCGTCTTTCAAAGCTGTACTTTTCGCGACAAAGGTATGGTTTTCCGACGTTGGAATCGAACGATCCGCTAAAACTATTGATTCACTATGCGCACTGTATAGCTATGAAACCAAGCATTTCCGTATTGCTGGATTACGAAAGGACTACCCCCGCCCCGTTCTTAGTAGGAGAGCATACCTATACCACTATGAGAGATTAGCACATAATGTCGGACTGAGAAAGATGAGCGATCTCGAAAAGACGATCTTATTCGACAGTGTCAAGTCAAGTCTATCGATATATCCTGATATCCGTAGAAATGGACAATCATCTTTGGAATCAGCGGTAAAGATTCTGATTGGATCTCGCTCCCAAGTGTATCCACACGTTCTTCGCGAGTTGAATGTAGCACTTAAATGCCAAGAGTACAACAAAGCAGAAAGCGCTGTGAGACTTTTGAATCTACGGATAATGCAGTCATCGATCAAGAAAGACTTCAAACATATGGTCTCGTTCATCGATTATATTAAGCAAGCCATGCAAGCTGACTATCCAAACCTCAATGCTGTTGCGACGTCTTTATATAATTATTTCGCTACCAACATCAGACTTCCTCTGGATGTTATCAGCGTGGATATGTCTTCGGTGGATATTCTTAAACCTGAAGAGTCGGAAGCTCTTATTGACGGTGAATATAAGTCGATCGCAAAGAAAATCGAGCAGATGAAGACGAAAAAGAAGGATAAGCGTACTAAGGCAGAGAAAGAAATGAGCCACTTGATAGATTATCTAGCATCTGATAATGATGGAAAGGAACAGCATTGGAAGCTGACTGCCGTAAATGGAGGATTATTCACTGCAATTTGCGCGTCTCCACAGATGCCAATCGACGCGAGAGTACTCATTCAGCTTGGAAACGGCGCTTTGAGTCCACATCCCGGCATCAAGGCGATTTGCATGCATGGATTGTTCATGATCTCTAGTAAATTATTCAACTTGGCAAGCAGTGGATACGATTTCAAACGGTTCCTGTTGAACTGTGATGAGGATAGTATACTGTCGGATAATGGTATCATTGTAGATAGTTCAGTGCCTAATTTCCAAGAGAAATTTACTACTGAGTTGGAGAGTTTTGATAATCCCACGTACTTTTTGGACAAGGGCAATGCGAATTATGGGTGGCTTGTTTGGCCCAAAAAGTTCGAAGCAGACAGGGCCGCTTATAAGGACAATCTTAAGTTCAGTGAGCCAGATGACAATGCTATTCAGCAATTCGCTAAAATTATGACTCCAGAGTGGATTGCAGGCGTTATTGCAAGACATTTGGAAGAGCCTCGGGTTGAAGACGACTACTTTGATGTGACGAATGCTATATTTTTCAAAATAGTACTTCGAATGATTGGTCTTGGATACACTCCAATTAGTATTGACGAGTTTTTGGCTCTGATAGATCACGCCTATGATCCCGAAGATAAGAATTCTCACAGATGTGTAGCTGAGATGTGTTCTGCAGTTATTGATTCTCTGAAGTTTACAGAAGGTGAAGAAATCATAAATAAAAAGGTGACGCTATTAGTAAAGATCTTTTCTAATGTGTTAGAAAAGAGCATTGCTCATGATAATATAGAGTATTGGAGGTCATTCGTCTGGTGGACGTCAATTTACATCGACTATCGTCGAGCTTGGCAGGTCGAAAAACTCATCAATCAAATCCGTCTCAGTACTGACGCTTACGGTAGTGGAGTGAAGGAAAGCTCCCGCTTGAGTCTGCTGAGAAAATCCATCGGTTCTATTGGCTGGTACTATCAACACAATATAGATATTATTCTTGATAATCTGTGGGAAAATATCACTCATCCTTTACAAGGAGTGCGTGACGAGGTTGCTAAAACGTTGGGCATAATCTATTCTACGAGGTATCATGAATCATTTGGCACAGTTCAGGACTTTTTGAAAGCAAATTATGACAGTGGATGGGTTGGACTTCTCTGTTACGAGATGAGTGATGATTTATCAAACCGAATCGTTAAGGCCTTTGACAGACTTGAATCACTGCGATTGGAACGGGAAATTACTAATACTAGAGGAACGTCACAATATGTTCTAGCAGCAAAGACATTGTCCTTATTCTTGGAGACGCTGTTCCGCAAATCGTATGCTGTGTCGTTGATTCCTCTTCTTCCTGGAACCATAATCCCTGCATTGTTAAACTTTCTGAATGTTAGAGATGAGGAAGAAGTGATGCTCTCGGCCGTCTCACTGTTTAAACTGCTTGGAAATATTCCTTGTCCTATGCAATATATTCAACTGATGGTGGATATGATTGTAGAAATCGGTACTAAGGCTACCAGTTGGCATCAAAGAATCAGTATTCTGTCTTACTTGCAAGCTTTCTTTTTCAGACAGTTGTTTAAAATGAATGAAGACCAGAGATCGTTTTTGATCAACTCTGTCACAGACATGCTGGTAGACGTCCAGCTAGAAGTGCGTGAACTCGCTGCCGAGACCTTGTCTGGTCTCATTCGTTGTTCTCCGATTGCCGAGCAGGATAAGCTTATTGCCAGCCTCCAAGAACAATGTACAGTGTTGCTGAACGAGACAAAGTCATGGAAAAATATCCGCCGAACTCCAGCCGCTAGTCTTGCGGCTACACCAGTGCCCAGTCGTCCTGGAACACCCGTCTCCAGGACTGGGGTCCCACTAAATGAGTATCAAACAGCCATGGTAAAGAGGCACTCGGCCGTTCTTGGCCTCGGCGCTCTAGTCAAAGCATTCCCATACCAAAGCCCACCGCCAAAATGGATCCCCGAAGTGATGCAAGTGCTTGCTGTGAAGGCAGCAAACGACCCTGGAATGGTTGGCAAGAGCGTCAAATCGACCCTGGGAGACTTCAAAAAGACACGGCAAGATACCTGGCACATCGACTCGAAGGTGTTCACACGTGAACAGCTGGAAGACCTAGAGGGTGTGCTATGGCGAAACTATTTCATCTAGAGCGGTATAAATGTAATATATTCTTTTTTCTCTACTTATCAGCGAAGCAGGAGCAACGGAGTCTAGGGCGCAGCCCCAGCCGCTGGAGAAATCATTGGCAGAGATTATTATGTAAATTTATTTTATTTTTAGACAGGAACTAAACAATGTTATACACCACAGAGCACGCGTGTCTTGTCTTTTCCTATGCATTTTTTACACTACACATTAGTCATGATGGTCTTAGGCGCGGACGGCTCTGGGCTGCTGATTATCGCGACGACCGCTGTTGCCTTGTCTATTTTGGCCTCTTTGGTTTGACGAACGGTCGTTGTTGTAACGATCGCCTTGGCCAGATTGTCCAGAAGGCTTGTTGGGTCCACCAGTATTACCTTGTTCAGATAACTGGTGACCACCAGCTGCCAGTCTTTCGTTTCGCTCGGCCAATTGTACTGTCTTATCAGCAAGAGCCTGTGCGAGAACTTGCAAGTTGGACAACTCAACGCCCTTGCGGAACACGATTGAGTTAGATTTTTGGTCGAGTGCGGCGGCAATCTCTTCGGTAGCAATCATCTTAGATACAATGGCAGATACCTTGCGCTCAGAGAGCTCAAACAGCGACGAAAGAATGGCTACCGACAAAGATTGGTAGCACGATCCGTAGTTGAAAATATATGTTCTGAGACCCTCTTCTTGCACCTTAAGCCCAAGCATGGTCTTGATTTCCTCGGAATTGCTAAGTAAAGACCAAATCTTAATGGATGTCAATAGTTCACGGGCATTGGACCAGTCACCGTTCAACAAGGCCTTACCAGCTTGCATAATGTGATCACGGGTGTTTTCAGCTGGGCCACTGAAAACTTGTCTGTCATGATAATCGAGCATTCTACGGAATGGCTTCGATACGATCTTCTTTCTAGCGTCAATGGAGTTTCCAAGAGAAGCCATGAGTGGGATCTCGATCAGAAGAGAGGCAGTGAGGTAAACACACTCCAACAGCTCAAGGTTAATGTGCATGTGGAATGGTAGTAATCTTTGCTTATCAGGAGCACTGACTTGAGCGAATTTAGTAACACCTTGTCCGAGAAGCTCCTTGAGACGAGACGAGGAACAGATCTCTTGTAAGGATTGTTGACATTCGGCAATTAGTCCGATTCTAAACGCACATAGACCAACTTGGACCAAAGCACGGTTATACAGCACTTGGATAGTAGGGTCAGCAGTGTGGATGGACGATTGTAAATGCGACATCAAAAACAAGTCACGGGCTTTGAAGTAGTAATCATTCAAGGCATAGTGGTAGATATGACTCAACATAGCCTTGGAACGGTAGATGGTGCTTTGTTGTTGGTAGAGAACTGAACAGATGCTATCGATGAGTTCAATAGTATAGTTCTTGTCAGTTAAAGAAACTTCAGAGTCGATTCTAGGAGTAATAAGTTGTTTGGAAGAAACGTTCTCAACAGGAATTCTTGCCCAAGCATCGCGCTCAGAAGTGATAATAACTGAAGTGGGTTTATAGTAGATATGGTCAAGCCTTCGCACTAAAAGTCGGCTGAGAGCCTCAGATGTATGAGCTTGTTGACCAGGCTTTAAGCTGGACTCCAAATAAAGTTGTCCTCGGATGATCAGTGTGTACAAATCGGCCTCGTCACGTAATCTATCAACGTATTCGGTTGTGTGAGGGTCGATATTTTGAAGAGCACGAGTGAATTCATCATCCAAACGCTCGATGAGAGACGAAACACTACCGGGAATCTCTTTAACTCCGTCAGGACCAGCAGCAGGTCCTTCTTCAATATCTTCAGGTTCACTAGCAGCCTCACTGACTCTGTAGGTAGTGGAGTTCTCTTCAAGGACAGTGAACAGAGCTCTAATATCCTGTTCAGCAGCCTTCCAGTTCTGAGTGGGAACAACAGAACCAGCAGAAGTAAGGTCAAATCTGATAGGGATCAACATAAGCAGTACTGAAATTTTTTGATAAGGGGTAGTAGCAACCTTAATAAGCTCCTCAAGGACTTTGATTTGTTCAGCGCGATCAGTGTTCTTCTTACCACGCGATTCGACAATAGAAATAAGAGTCTTGAAAATGTTCTCAGGAGTGTATTGAAGGACCTTGCCAGCCTTTCCAACTGTCGCAAACCCATCGTTATCATCAGCACCCGCAGTAGAGTCGGTAGAAGTAAGGAAAGAAGCAGCACTGCCAGCAGCAGCAACCTTCTTAATAGGAGCAGCAGCCTCAGGCTGGGGAGTGGTCTCACCCTTTAATTCACGCTGATAAAGCTCTGGATCACTCTTATAAGCAGAGATTTTGTCCTCAAATCCTTTAGTAGTCTTCTTAATACGTTGCTTGATGGTATTTAAAGCTCTGCTGTTGGAAGCATTCATCTTCTTCTTAGCCTGCTTTTCATTTTTAACTGCTTCTTGAGCAAACTCGTCCAATTCCATCAACATATTGATATATTGAGGAGGAGTCGTGTTATATTGTTTACCAGCACGTTCAGCCAAACGATTGATCTTGTCGAATTCTCCAGAGATAGCCACCCAATCATTGATTCTCTTGGCATTGTCAATGGACTTGATAGAGCTATCAATCTCATCAACAAGCTTATCCTTAGCAGATTTGACAATTCGTTTGCCCTCATCTTCTGATTCCTCATCTGAGTCTTGGCCACCTGAAGCACCTCCTTTCAAGAATTGATTTCTCATATAATAACCAGGAGTGCCCTTCTTAGCACCTCCAGATTCGTCATCAGAATCCTCTTCTTCACTGGACTCATCTTCAGAGTCTTCTTCAGAAGATTCCTCTTCACTGGAAGAAACATCCTTATCCTCCTCACCAGAAGAAGAGTAAAGTTCCTCGTCAGAGGAAGAACTCTCGCTGTCAGAACCAGCAAAAAACTTGGACATTTTTCACCTCCGGATCACTGAGATTTTCCCTGATCTCTTTTATTGAGTTTTGATACAAACGACTTGTGCCCGAAAAATCGCGTTTCCGGTCCCGTTCGTTGTTGTCCTGTCGTGTGAACGTAGCTCACCGTCTGCCTTTTTTCCACTGATTAATTTTTCACCGTGTGGCTCACACCCTCATCTACGCAGTCAGTCTCTAAATTACGCTAGCGGCTTTTCAGCCTGCTGTGCGGCGTTCAGGGGTCCCTGCATGGGTGACTGACTGGGTGGGCGTTGCCTCCGGCGGCTGGGGCTCTGCCCCAGACCCCGTGGCTCGCTTCGCTCGTTGCTGGGATATTGTGGAGGGGTGTGTGTGAAGATTGGGTCGGTGACGTGGTTCAGGGTGCAGTGGTGGGAGGTTGGGGGTGGGGCATCAACTGTCTTACTTTCAGTCTTCGACTAGAAACCACTCGAGCGAAGCGAGCCAGCGAAAAGTAAGCAAAATTTGGTAAGGTGCAGACTAACAGACTTATTGTTGCTCTGAATATTGGGTTTGTGGTGATTAGATCAGCATTGCCCTAGTAGCAAGGTGTACCTAGGCAGGTGCTGGCTTCCCCAAGCAGACTCCTGCGAAGCAGGAGCAACGGGGTCTGGGGCGCAGCCCCAGCCGCCGGAGGCAGAACCACCTACCCACTTCAGACTCCCGTTCTTACTGGGGCTACCCCAGACCCCTGTGTTCCGCGCTGGTAGAACTGAGTGGGAAGAGGGAACGGTAGTTTGTGGTAAATCTGTCGTCGATCAATTTAAGGTTGCATGATGCATCATGCAAAAAAAGCACAGTCAGACAAGATACTGGGGCCTTCTGCCCTTTAAAAGCTCGCCAGAACAACGGAAAGGGCGCTCAAAGTCCTGCTGAAGTTTACTCTGCCTCCACCTATTGGCTCTGGCCTGTCTGCCTCCGGCGGCTGGGGCTCTGCCCCAGACCCCGTGGCTCCTCTCGCTGCGCTCGAGTCGGCCAGTGGGCAAAGTGGGTAACAGGGGGATTACACCTGAACTAAATTTATTTTGAGGTTTAGAGAATTGTACAATAATAAAACTCAATTTGGAACTCAGCTCTGCAAATTTAGTTGTATGCTTGTGCTGCCGCCGCGGGGCTGTTAGCCCTCTCAATTCAGTGCTCCGATAGGGATGACGGAAGTGAGGGATAACAAGGCACTACACTTGTCATCATAATAGTGTATGTTCTGGGGTGCCCAGTACTCGACTCTCGCGAAGCGAGAGGAGCCACGGGGAGCCAAAACTATGAAGACCTTGAGGATCGAATTATGGTTATAGAGCACAACGGAGGGACTAGACTGATGAGATGGTCTACCGAGTCTATTGCCGAGGTGTATTGAGAAGTGAGTTTATTTCTAGGTATCTGGGATAATTTCGAGGTGAGATTAACTTTAGTTCTAAGGCGGAGATGAGCTTCTGCGCGGACCCCGCTGCCCGACTCGCGTCCGAAGGAAGTCCCAGCCACCAAGGTAAGCCGCGACCATATCATGATAAATATTAATAACCCAAGATTGTTTCTTAGTTTCCATGATATCATCATAGAATCCTCGGTGAGGGTGGGTAGAGGTATAATGCACAATCGAGGTTCTGGCGCATTAATTAGAGAAGATCTGTACATGTTATTATATATAGATGCACATAAAGATCACTGCCGAGACATGCAATTTCGCTACGTGACCTAAAACATTGAATGACAACAACAAAGTAAACATAACGGTAGGCAACCCTCTATCTACGACAGTATTATTATTATATAAGACATCGCACCCGGAGGAAGATGAACTGTCCTACAAGAGACACAGAACCCGCTGGTAGGGTCGGACACAACCAGAATCCACCTCTGTACAACAACGATACAAATACTAAGCATTCGTTTGACAAGGATCAGGATCGAAACGGTGGAGGAAATGACATGGATTTAAACTCATCCCAAGATGCTGGAGGCGGAGGGTCAGATAAAATCGTAATACAGGGACTGGAAGGTGAAGCGTCCAAACATGGATCTCGATCTGGTGGCAGTGGTGTTGGAGATGGTAGAAGTGTGTTTACTGGACATGATTCTAATAAGAGTCTGCCGTTGATTGTAAATACGAATTCTGTCTTTTCTTCAGCTGCCACTACCACCGACACCACCGACACCACCACCACTACCACCGACACGGATCCCAACACTGCACGTAATGGTGTTTCTTCAAAGATGACTATGTCTGATATTGATACAGCTACGTCTCATGCTACAACACCTACTTCTACGACTAAGTCTCCTACTTCCACGGCTACGTCTCCTACTACTACTAGTACAACTACTGCTACTTCTATTAATGGTTCGCATCTCGCATCTTTGGCACCTATTGCACCTACTACAGCGCCTGCTACAGCTGGTACAGCCGGTACTACAGCTACTAGACAAACCCCCGCAATTCGCGCTGGAGCTTCCCCTAGATCAGAAGACGACATTCTTGTCAATCACGCCTCACCAGCCCCACTCGCCTCATCGGTTTCAGCACAGGCAATTCGCTCTTCATACACGTCGCAGAATGATCCTGTTAATTACCGCCCGGACATGCCCGACGCTCCTAACCCTAAACATCTCCCTCTAAATAGGGGATTAGTACCGGTGACACCATCGAGTTCAGACTCAGGCTCAATATCTGCATTATCGGAAGACACCCCGCAAAACACGGTCAATTCCGGTTCAACATTAGTCAAGAATTCTGCTGCAATCAAGAAAGTCAGATTCAATACAACTCCTCCAGAAGAGTTTAGTCATTCGTTTGATTTTGACGACGACGGGGTAGACGACGACTACTCTGCCGACAATAATACTGATCTAGATCCCAGGACAAGTCAGTACTCGGCCAATATCCCCCTTCTCCAGCAAATAGATTATATCAAACGGCTACGAGATCAGGGCAAAATTGACAAGACTAAGGACGATACAAGTAGAATCTCGCACCCAAGCTCAGATTCTGAGTTTAGCATCGACTTTAACACCATCTCTGGTAGCAGCTCTAACTCCAGCTCCAGCGCCGGCGCCGGCTCCAGCCCTAGTCCACCTTTATTGCATTCAAAAAACTCTGTCACGTCAGATATGACACCGTCGACATCGTCTGATACACATGTCCCAGGAAGAAGACGAAAGAGTAGCATTTTAAGACCCAAAGCATCAATAAGCACATACGGTACATCTACCTCGGATCAGTTAGATCCCCGTGATTCAAGTCTACCAGACAGCGATACTAGCGCGATGTCGACTCCAGGATATCAGGCTGTATCCAGCGGTGATGGTCCCATCAACATCCAGAGGTCCAGCAGCAGCACAACTGGCTCAAGCAGCAGTAGCAGCCCAGGATCATATTCCCCTTCTTCATCATCTATTTTAAACAGCTCAATGTCGTTTAAAGAAAAAATCGACTATCTCATTAACCATTCGCGTAAAGTCGCCTATAAATATGCCCGATTCATTGGACCAGGAATCATGGTCTCAGTGGCTTACCTCGATCCAGGTAACTATTCCACAGCTGTGACAGCCGGAGCCATGTATCAATACAAGCATTTGTTCGTGATTCTACTGTCAAACGTGTTTGCTGTGTTCCTGCAGATTTTATGTGTCAAACTAGGATCAGTTACTGGGTTGGACTTGGCACAGAACTGTAGAGAACATCTCCCCAGATGGCTTTGTATCGTCGTTTACATTCTTGCCGAGATAGCCATTATCGCGACGGATTTGGCGGAGGTAGTAGGCACAGCAATCGCACTAAACATTCTGTTTAACATTCCACTAGCACTAGGCGTGTTGCTGACAGTTTTGGACGTATTGATCGTTCTCATGGCATATCGACCAAACGGTCCAGTCAAATTTGTACGGTACTTCGAATACCTGGTGTCAGTCCTGGTATTTGTAGTAGTTTTATGCTTTGCAGTTGAACTGATGAGTATTGGACCCATTGGTTTAGGCACAGTATTAAAGGGATTCTTGCCATCACCTGAGTTGGTGGAATCTCAGGGTTTATACATGTCTTGCGGTATTCTCGGTGCTACTGTCATGCCACACAGTTTGTATCTCGGATCAGGTCTGGTTCAGCCACGATTACGGGAATTCGATACTAAACACGGCTATTTCAGCGACGACGCGAGCAGTGTTAGTGGCCCAACTCCAAATATCATCCACGACATTGAAGACGAGATTGAAGAGGTACTACACGCATCATCAGCATCCACCTATTCATCAAGCAGCTCGTACGAAGCCACACGATACCGCCCCAGTATTCATGCTATCAAATATGCCATGAACTTCTCGATCGCAGAACTGGTCATGTCACTATTTACTGTTGCCATATTTGTCAACAGTGCCATTCTGATTGTTGCAGCTGCGACATTAGCACATTCACCTGAAGCAGAAGATGCCGATTTGTTCAGCATCTACGACATGCTTTGGAAATATCTCGGACACTTCGCTGCTGTGATATTTGCATTAGCGCTACTGTTTTCTGGTCAATCAGCCGGTATTGTCTGTACCCTGGCAGGCCAGATGGTGTCAGAAGGATTCCTACACTGGTCGTTCCAACCATGGATCAGACGACTGATTACACGAGCCATTGCCATTGCTCCCTGTCTGCTAGTGGCAATTTTTGTAGGCCGCAAAGGACTGGCAGATGTTCTCAACGCCAGTCAAGTGGTGCTCAGTCTGCTGCTGCCATTCGTGTCAGCACCGCTGCTGTACTTCACCCAATCAAAAAAGATCATGAGCGTGCGCATCACGGACGGAACGACGACAGGCACAGACGGATACACCGCAGTAGAAACCGACGAAACAACCGTCGGCACAAACTCGCCAGCGGTAGCCTACCTCGACATGAGCAACAGCAAGCTCACCAACGGCATCGCCGTCTTCATCTTCGTTTTCGTTTCCTCTCTCAACGCGTTCCTAATCCTGTCCATGGCGCTTGGCGCCGACGTTAAAATGTAGACAAAAAGTACTTTGCATTTATTATTCACTTCTTTATCCTGCCTCCGGCGGCTGGGGCTCTGCCCCAGACCCCGTGGCTCCTCTCGCTCCGCTCGAGTCGAATGTGACGGTTGATGGGGACGACAGAGTCTACACTACTTTAGCTGAGCCTTCAATAGTGTGAAGAGTAACTGAGCCTGGGGCGAAGCCCCAACCGATGGCACCCCAATTAATATCGCGACGCACTTTCGACTCGAGCGGAGCGAGAGGAGCCACGGGGTCTGGGGCAGAGCCCCAGCCGCCGAAGGCAGGAACACAGGAGAAATACATCACATTAGTCGTTATTAAGTTATTATCGTTTGGTACGTGTTTGACGCGATGGGGTGCGGGTTGTCGAGCGGCCAGATTGAGCATTTTTGGGCTCGGGAGGACCTGGGAGGGTGCCCACGTAGTTCGTTTGCAGAATGGGTAGGAGGTGGGAGATTGGCAGATCGAGGTCTTTGGGTGTGGTCTCGCCTATTAGACGGGAGAGGATATTTTGGATTTTGAGGGCCAGACGGCGTTCTTTTTCTGGGATCAGAAAGGCAGTAGTGTCTTCCTTTGCTAGTCTTATTCGCTGTTGGTCTTGCAGTTCTAGCAGTAGCCAACTGACGAGCTCTACTTCTGTTCCGTTGGCAGCGGCTTCGATCTCGTCGTCATCAACGAAGCTGGCCGGTGACCACTCTAGTACGCGTAGTAAATGAATTCCATCGTCACCAGCCAAAGTGGGGCTAGCCAGGGGAGAGGCTGCTCCATTTGAGATGGGAGCAGGTGTGGACGGGGCGCTCGTAATTTCTGTCTTTACTCCTGTGCTACCAGCAGCTGGCGTTCTATTAGTCTGTACAGCGCCGGCCGGTGAGTCAGAGACGTCGTCTTTCATTTCCACATCACTCTCTCCTTGGGCATTCTGCGATTGTCCTTCTTCTTCATCCTCTTCGTCTTCACCGTCGTCAGCGTTGCTTTCGTTATCGTACTCATCCTGTTCTCTTTCAGCAGCAGCTTCCTCTGCTATAGGAAGACCTACTTTATCTAACCATACGGACGCTGACGAGCCTCGTTTCAACACAGTAGCAAAATCGTCGCTAGTAGGAGCAAACGACGAGTACGAGTCGTATTTCAACCATCTCGTTGATGGCAGAGGGGCATTAGTAGGATGCACATAAAACTGTAATAATTCTGAGGGTGGTAATGATGGATGAGGAATGCGTGTAGCTACTGGTGGTGATACATACATCAAATGGTATGGTCCTGTTTGTGTCTTTGTTGGAGGCAAGACCTGTACAGTGTTGAAAAGTCCTCTAGTTACCGTCTCTCGTGGGTCAATAGGAGATTTTCCTGTTAACGAGGAAAATATTGGTCCTTGTTGGCCTATCACATAGTATGCTTCGCCATAAAACTCCGTCACATCAGAATATATTTTCTTGAATCCGTTGAATACATCGCTTTCGAATCGATCACGTTCCTCAACTGAGTACTCCTCAGGAGTCAGTGGTTTCTTATCTGACTTGATTTTACCGTTTGCGTCTATCCTCGCAGTCGATCCGTTTGCAGTAGCAAATTCCTGTGGCTGTTTCTCTATATCAGGCTTTGTTGCTGACTCGTTTTTCGGCTTGTCGATTCCTCCTTCACCTTCTCCTTCATACACATTGAGAATTCCTAGCCTCACTGCTTCGCGGAATATACAGTCGGATATATATTTGAAAAAGTCATTCAGTTCTCTGTATTTCTGACTTCCAATAGGATATTTGATGAGATTGGCGATAATCGCTAGTTTCAGATCATGGTATAATGCATAGATATCCTGTTTATACTTGCGAGACGTTAATTTCTCATCAATCGAGGTCAGATTTTCGTCTTCATCGTTTTCATCGATATCCGTCGCCTGGGAGTAATCGTCGATTTCGTCAGAACCGTTTTCTTGTCTCTTTTTCAACAACTTTTCATGGGTACCAGGCTGCAGATTCTCGACTGGAACTATCGCTGCTTGAATAACCTCTTCAGACAGCTCTCCAGCCCCATTGACTATGGTATGGAGGTCGTCGAAAAACTCCTGCAGATTCTCTGCCACTTCTCTTCTCTTAGCTATATCCTGTTTCACCCGTAGCTCGACAATCTCCTTCTCAAGTTTCAACTGCTGCTGCTGTCTATGCTGTTGCAACACCGCCAGATGCTGCTGGCGAATACTCTCCTGCTGCTGACGCTGATACTGCTGTAGCTGCTGTGCATTGGGCACAAACCCAGCTGGGAGAACTGGGAATCCCGTCGATTGTTCTTCTACGAGTTAGTTTAACGTTTATTGGCCAGGAAACTGTGCTTCCGGTCGCTGGGCTATGTTCCAACCCTCACAGCTCCTCTCGTCTCACTTGGGCCAAGCAGGAGTCACCCTATTCGCTCCGCGAAGCGGAGCACAACGGGGTCTGGGGCGCAGCCCCAGCCGCCGGAGGCAGAATGAGATCCCAGTTCTACTTCCTACTCACGATTAAACGCCATTGCGGACGCGCTGTTCTAAGGAATGGTCGATAGTTGCTTGCTGTCCGTTTTCTGTCTTCTTATGATACAAGTTGCTAGTGTTCTGTGTCGCGGGTGCTCAGTCCTTTGCGTGCTGGTATCTTTAATGCGGATCTGTGCTTGTTTTTCCGGACCTGACTTTTTTTGACTCGCTTCGACGCGTATCCAGTATCAGACGGTGAAGATTGGTAGTCAGTCAACTTTGTTTTTCAGCATGGCGATGACCATGTGCGGCGCATGAGGCTCACATTGAACTTCCCGATAGTACATAGATCGGCATTATCCTGAATACTTGATCTTGGCTTATATCCCCTGATTTATTGATTCTTCTGCTTTGATCTTTTTCTAACCGTTATATATCAATTGTTCGAATTTGGTAATTGACTAGAAGTTTGTGTTTTACTGAGGCTTGCTTGCCGTTCTCTATTTATTCATTTTATTTGTACTGAAAAGTTGCTGAGCAATGGACGACTCAGACGACGACTATGTGGAATTCTCTCCCGGGGTGGCTGATGAGGATCTAGATTTCGACGATAATGATGGGATTTCCAAGAGGACGCGGAATCGAGATCCTGCTGCTGGGACGAATGGCAAAAGACATTCGCCTAGAAAGGGCAAAGCAGTGGCTGATAGCAAATTGAAAGGCACCAGCGGTGGCTATGCTTGGGAAGATGAATATCACCGAAGTTGGGATATTGTACAAGAGGATGAAGGAGGAAGCTTAGCAGGCGCTGTAGCTGGTCTTGTTGAAGAATCAAAAAAGAAAAGAATTGTCAGAGACACCAAACCATTACAAAGAGGTATTATTCGAAACCTCATTCTCATTCTCGATTTCAGTACTGCAATGCTAGAGAAAGACTTGCGGCCCAATCGATATAAACTAATGATCAATTATGCTATAGAGTTTGTTGGAGAGTTTTTCGATCAGAATCCTATCTCCCAAATGGGGATTATCGCTATGAAAGATGGACTTGCATTATTGGTATCTGAATTAGATGGCAACCCCTCTGAACACATTCACAAACTAGAATTTATTCGTAATCAGGAGCCGACTGGAGTACCTTCTCTACAGAACGCTTTAGAGATGGCTCGTGGGTTACTCTATCATGTACCGGCACATTGTACGAAAGAGGTTTTGCTAATATTCGGTGCTCTGTTATCATCTGATCCAGGTGATATTCATAAAACTATTACCAGCTTAGTGGATGATAAGATACGGGCGAAGGTCATTGGACTGGCTGCTCAAGTGGCTGTTTGCAAAGAACTGAGTACTCGTACGAATTACGGTCATTCTGAAAATAACTACGGCGTTGTGCTCAATGAACCTCATTTCAAGGATCTGCTGATGGAGACAACTACCCCGTTAGCAGTGTCGAAAATGGGTGCTTCAGTACGAGCAAATATGCTGGTTGAAATGGGATTTCCATCTCGAATCTCCGAATCTGAACCTACGCTTTGTGCATGTCACTCTACCTTAACGCAAGGAGGATACCTATGTCCTCGTTGTAAAGCCAAAATATGTTCACTTCCTACGATCTGCCCCTGCTGCAACCTAACATTAATCCTATCAACCCATCTAGCTCGTTCTTATCATCATCTCTTTCCACTAGCATCATTTATAGAGGTTGATGCCACGAAACGAGCAATTGCATCTCACTGCTTTTCATGCCAACTTGAACTGCCTCATATTACTTCTCTGACATCACCCACCCATCGTTTTGCTTGTGTCAAGTGCAACAACCAGTTCTGCATAGATTGTGACGTATTCTGCCATGAAACATTACACAATTGTCCCGGTTGTGAATCGATGGCTTTGCAGCCTAAACAGCGTCCTACGCCCCTGCTGCCACGACCAGTACAAAAGCTCAAGCTCAACTTTAACAGCGCATCGTCCTCAGCTTCCTCTACCCCAGCTCCTGAAGATAGAATTACGGCGTAGCCAGGTCTTGTGACGTAGCCAACATTTAAACATTTAGCTTCAGCTTCGTCTTAACAACAGGAAACGACGCTGTTAGAACACAGTCGCATTATATATGTATTATCTCCGCTCTGTCTCCGGCGGCTGGGGCGTTGCCCCAGACCCCGTGGTGCTCCGCTTCGCGGAGCAGCTGGACGGCTTGCCCCGTAGCGAGAGGTGAGCCTACAGAGGCAGGTTCACCTGGCCAGTTCAATTGTTACTTCAATCAGTATATTTACATGATATTATATTTTTCGGCAGCGCTCCGCGAAGCGGAGCACCACGGGGTCTGGGGCAGCGCCCCAGCCTGCCGGAGGCAGATTCCTCACGTCAGTTGTTACTTCGATCAGTATATTTACATGATATAATAAATAATGCAATTTTAAATCTATGCGTCTCCCTTGACGACCCAATTTAGGCCTTCTTTTTCCTGGATGACTTTTTTGGCAGGCAGGTCCCAGCCGACAGAACCGCTGCCAATAGCAGCACCAAATCGGGGGACGACCCAGCATTCACGTTTGGTAGGAGTGATATTTCTGGGTCCATAAGGCGGGCCAAGTGGCTTGGAGTACGTAACAAGCGCAGATGAGCGTGCAACGTTAGAAAGTTGTGATGGTGTGATATCAGTCAGTGGCTTCATTCTGACCTTGGGAGTTTGTCCTTGTCTATGGCCATCGTTTACATGAACCGATGCATAAATAAGATACTCAGGTGGAGCACCTCCTCCATTAGCGATGATGGAACCGGGATGGATATAGACATATGGGTCACGGGTTTCATATGGATCACTGCTCGCTACGGATGCTGGGAAAACTGGGATATATGGAAATGTAATCACCCGCTGCTTTGTTTTGACCTCGTCTGTTCCAACAATATCTGCTCGACCTGCCACTTGGTCAATAAAACCAGCGGCAATCATTTGCTTAAGGGCTTTGATTTGAATAGCCGATGGAGGACCAAGCTTAGCATTAAGCTTTTGAACAGTACTATCAACAGCATTTGGACGAGTGTTGATGGCTACAAGATAAGCAAGCTGTTTACGAAGTTTGGAAATTTCTTCCATAGTTTTGAAACGGAGAAAGTTCTTTTTACAGAAGCTCTCATGATCTTTATCAAAATCAAAAGCACATGCTGCTGAAAGTGTTTTTAGAGCATCGCTCTTGGAATCTAGCGCAGAAAATCTCTGCAAGGCAGCAAAATAAGCTCCTCTAAGCTTCCTATTAGCCTCTTTAAGTTCAATACTAGTTTCATTTTCATCGTCGCTATTGCTTTCTTCATCTTGGCCAGAAACCACATTGATGCCTACCTCTTCCTGACTGATAAATGGATCTCCTACCGTGAGCGCAGCAACTATGCCAATGATGTAAGGCAAACAGCCATGCTGGTTTGATATGATCAACATTTTCGCAAATCTTGGAGTCAATGGGAAGAGACTCATTGATTTTCCAAGATCAGTCAATGACGGTTTTTCGCCTTGAGATAAAGCACCCAAATACTGTAGTAGTTTAAGACCCTTACCAAGGGAGTTTGCTGGGGGTGGTGTGGGAAAAGGGAAATTTAGAATGTTATCAATTCCCATGGACTTCATTTGAAGAACGAGACCTTCAATTGGCATACGAAGGATTTCCGGTTTGCTGAATTGGTTGAAATCACGCTCATACACGGCGGATGAAAATATGCGATAACAATGGCCGGGTCCTGTACGTCCAGCACGACCAGATCTTTGGTCAGCACTGGCTTTTGAAGTCCACGAGACTCGGAAACTTTGGACGCCTGTTTCTTCGTCATAATGTCGCTCCTTAGAACGACCGCAGTCAACCACATATCGTATACCGGGAATGGTTAAACTTGTTTCTGCGACATTGGTTGCTACTACACATAATCGACTTCCTGCAGGGGCATCCTGGAATACTTTCATCTGTTCTTTTGTAGGCAACAAAGAGTAGAGCGGTAAAACATGCAAAGGGGCATTAATGTCTTGTCCTTCTTCGATTGTTTCTTCAAAACCATCTTCCTCCTCGTCATCTTCTTCGTAATCGTCAACCATATCATCAGAATCTAACTTTTTCTCTGGTTGAATACTCTCCTCTAATCCGAAATCGATATCTTCAACTTCTGTTACAGATTCCTGAGCAGAAATTCGAACCTTTACCGACGATTCACCATTGGACTTGCCTTCCTTCTTATTAGGGAATGCTTGTTTCAATTTACGACAAACCTGAGAGATTTCGTTTTGTCCTGTGAGAAAAATAAGAATTCCACCAGGAGGAAGTTTCTGATGAATTTTAACTGCCTTCTTGTACACTTCATCAACATAATCATGAGGAGTTCTTCTGTTAAAGTGGACTGATACAGGGAACTGTCTTGCCTCGACTTTCAAAACAGGAGGCGGACTGGGGAACAACGAACTGTTTTCAGTGAAATCAGTAACCCTTAAAGTAGCAGACATGATTACTAACTTCAAAGGACTGACATTACTGTCACTGTTTGCACTCATTTCCTTACGTAAAGAAACCACTCGGCTTAAGACTCCAATCAAAATATCTGTGTTGATATTTCGCTCATGTGCCTCATCAATTATGATACAGCTGTATTTAGTAAGAGCAAAATCAGTTGTCAATTCCCGTAGGAGTACACCATCAGTCATGAATTTCATGGCAGTATCCGCCTTGACAGTAGCGTCGAATCGGATCTGGTATCCTACTTTGCTCCCGTAATTTCCTAGTTCATTACCAACACGATTGGCCATGCTAACAGCAGCCACTCGTCTTGGTTGCGTAATTCCAATCATTCCAGGAGTCTTACTCTCGGGATGGCCATAGCCAGCTTCAAAAAGAAATTGAGGGACTTGAGTAGTTTTACCACTACCAGTTTCACCACAAATCACTACTACGTCATTGTTGTGAATTGCCTCCATAATACGCTGCTCCTCGCTTACCACTGGCAGTTTGAGTCTAGCCTCTTGAATATCGTCTGATCTTTGCACATTTACAAAATATGCTTTTCTGTCAACGACATTTTCCGGTACAATATACTCTGTAGGCAGAACCTCTTTATCTTCAGAACGGTCAACGGGTGTATAAGTACCTTCGAAGAGTGGGGTCTGAATGCGTTCACTTTCTGGATGAAGCAGTTGGTTTGCCCATTCTTTGAATTGTTGACCTTTTGATTTTGCATCTTCATCATCTTCCAATTCGTCTTCACTTTCTTCGCCCTCACTTTCTACCTCTTCATCTTCATCCTCATTGCCATCTTCACTGTCTTCCTCATCTTGGCTTTCATCATCATCATCTTCTTCGTCCTTCCCATCGTCATCATCAGCTACATTCTCTGCCTGAGACACCTTAGACATACCGTGACCATTGAGCTCATGCACAACAGAATCACCATCAAACCCAGTCCATTCAGTTTCATCATCCTGGTCTTCGTCAGACTCTTCTTCAGATCCATCGTCCGAATCCTCGTTAGAGTCGTCCTCTGATTCTTCATCGCTGCTGCTATCTCCTCTGTACATATCTATTCCTTTCTTTCGAGCCTTTTCCTGCTCTAACCGAGCCCTCCAATTATATTTGGGCTTCGATTTCTTTGCAGGTATTTTTTCGGCACTCTGGAATCCAAATCCCATTCCTTGGGGACCCTTGGGACGATGGTCGATAAACGAAGATATCTTAGGAGGCTCGTCCTGGTCCATAGCACCATCATTATCGTTAGAACCAGTGCTATCAACAGCAGTATTATTAAAAGGTGACTCCTCTTCATTCCATTCTTTAACCTCCCTTTCTTCGTAGAGAATTGCCTGTGTTTCTTCGTTTCCTTTACCCAACTTTTCAAGCATTAGAGCCTCTTCCACCTTATCTCTTTTAGTTTCACTCCTCGTGCCAAGTGTTTTCAGACTTTTCATCAAGCTTGTATCAATTTTATAATCATTCAGCTTCTCGAGAACCTCATTTTTCTCCTGCTTTTTGATTTGTCGTTCCTTTATGTTTGTTAGTCTATGTTATACAATCCCACGATATACACAGTTACTCACAATATATTTATCAAGTCTCTTTCTCTTCGTACTAGACATTTTTGTCTCTGCCGGTTTAAGTAGCTCTTCTAATTGTCTCTTTCTCTCCGACTTCTGTTCCGTGGTCAGCGGTAACAGAACCTCTGCGTTTGGATCTATAGCAGCAGGTTCAGAAACAGGATGAACGTCCTCATCTTCCTGCTGAAAGCTCTTATTTCGAACCTTTTTCAAGGCCAGCTGCTTGGCAACCATGCCAGACCTGGCCTTCTCATTGAAACGTTTCCTATATTTGCCCATTATCTTAACGGACTTATAGTTATACTCCAAATGAAAGCTCGCTGGGTGCTTGCTAGGAGCTGTGGATCTGCACATATATATTTTTTCAGATGTTAGGTTTCTCATACATATAACGGTCTGCACCGATCAGCAGGCAACCTGGACCCTGCCTACCTCTCTCTATACTCGCCAAGCAAACCACTAGTCTGGGGCGACACTCAGTCCAGGGTATTGTAACCCTTTTTTTCTCCGGAAGAGCTGGGGCTTTGCCCCAGACCCCGTGGCTCGATTCGCTCGGTAGCAGGATGGGTCTGAGATCCGCTGTAAGGTAACCCAATTGTCAATCCATATGTGACTAATCGACTTTACAAGTTTAACTTTCATAATCAGATCTTTGTAGTCTTTCACATTCTTTAGCTCTGTGTGGTAGGAGGCATCTCTCATAGCCAAGGTCAGACATCAGGTCGGTTTGAGTTACAGATGCCTATGACGATGCCACGGCACATCTCCTCTAGAGCTGCAAATACGCAAACTCACGCCAGGCATATTCCAATTCAACTTACAAAGCGAGAAACAGGGTCAGCGGCATAATCTAAGGCGTCAGAGGCAGCAGCTGTCAGTCATAGTTATCACAATCGCGCATGGAACTTTTAGCCCCTGCGTCGAAATCAGTCATGCACGGCATTACCCGGTTGACTCATTGATGAAAAATTAAGATCGACGGGGTTCCAAAGGAGATTCATCACAATCACAGGCTTATCAGGCTTCGATACATATTAAAAGGGGATTGATACCCAGCTGAAAGCTTTTTCTTTCATTTTCGATCCTTACTTTAAAAACGGTGTACTTCAAATTTGCCTTGAAACGGTGCCTCGTGCCCCATACAAGTCAATTTCTGTCAATTAACAATCGTACAGCTCCTAGTTGGATCAATTTTAGATCAATAATGTCTGATAGTAAAATTGAGGACAAAGCTGCTGCTGTTGCAGCCAATGCTCCTACTGATGCTGACGCTCCCCCAAAAACTGAAAAGGAATTAGAAAGAGAGCGTAAAAAGGCTGAAAAACTCGCCAAATTCCAGGCCAAGGAAGCTAAAAAGAAGGCTGCTGCTGCCAAATCGGATGCTAAGAAGGCTAAGGAACCTGCCCCTGCCGCCCCTGCTGCTGCTGCCCCTACTGCTCAATTTGTTGATAAGACCATCCCTGGCGAAAAGAAAATTCTCGTCAGCTTGGATGACCCTGCTTTAAAGGCGTATAATCCTCAGATTGTTGAAACTTCCTGGTACAACTGGTGGAAGAAAGAAGGCTTCTTTGAACCTGAATATGCTGAGGATGGCAAGTTCAAGCCTGAGGGTCATTTCGTCATTCCTGCTCCACCTCCTAACGTTACCGGTGCTCTCCATATTGGACATGCTTTAACTATTGCTATCCAAGATTCTCTTATTAGATTTAACCGTATGAGAGGCAAGACTACTCTGTTTATTCCTGGTTTCGATCATGCTGGTATCTCTACTCAGTCTGTTGTTGAAAAAATGCTCTGGAATAAGAACAAGTTGACTCGTCATGATCTTGGAAGAGAGAAGTTCGTTGACACTGTTTGGGAGTGGAAGGAAGACTACCATGGACGTATTCGTAAGCAAGTTGAGAGATTAGGTGCTTCTTATGACTGGTCAAAGGAAGCGTTTACTCTCGATGATAAACGTTCTAAAGCCGTTGTCGAAGCATTTGTAAGATTTTTCGACGATGGTACCATTTACCGTGCTAATCGTCTTGTCAATTGGTGTGTTGCCCTAAACACGACCTTGTCCAATTTGGAGGTTGAAAACAAAGATATCGCGGGTCGTGCTCAAATCTCCGTACCTGGCTATGAAGAGACTGTTGAGTTTGGTGTTATCACATCTTTTGCTTATCCTTTGGAAGGTTCTGATGAAAAGATTGTCGTTGCCACTACTCGTCCTGAGACCATGTTTGGTGATACTGGTATCGCTGTTCATCCTGAAGATCCGAGATATAAGCATTTGCATGGAAAGTTTGCTCTGCATCCATTTTTAGATCGCAAGATCCCTATTATCACCGATGCTGAGGCTGTTGATATGGAGTTCGGTACTGGTGCTGTTAAGATTACTCCTTCTCACGATCCTAACGATTACCAAACTGGTAAACGTCATAACCTTGAGTTTATCAATATTATGAATGACAATGGTACTCTCAATGAAAACGCTGGTTCTTTCAACGGTATCAAGAGATTTGATGCCAGAAAGTTGGTTATTGAGAAATTAAAAGAGAAAGATTTGTTTATTGGTCAAGAGGAGAATCCAATGACTATTCCATTCTGTGCCAAGTCTGGTGATATTATCGAGCCAATTATGAAACCTCAATGGTGGGTTTCTCAAAAGGAACAAGCTATTGAAGCTATTAAGGCCGTCAAGGATGGCAAGATCACCATTGTTCCCAAAACCTCGGAGAACGAGTTTTTCCATTGGGTCAACAACATTCAAGATTGGTGTATTTCTCGTCAACTGTGGTGGGGTCACAGATGCCCTGTCTACTTCATTAATCGTGAAAATGCCACTGAAGAGGAACAGGACAGAAGTGATGCTTCCAATTGGGTTGCGGGACGTGATCTTGAAGAGGCTCAGAAGAAAGCTGAAATCAAGTTCCCCAACACTAAATTCACTCTTGAGCAAGACGAGGACGTTCTTGACACTTGGTTTTCTTCTGGTTTGTGGCCCTTGACCACTCTTGAGTGGCCTAATACAAAATCCGCTGATTTGAAGAACTTCTACCCCATGTCTTTGTTGGAAACCGGTTGGGATATTCTATTCTTCTGGGTTGTTCGTATGATTATGATGTGCATGAAACTTTCTGGAGAAGTTCCTTTTAAGGAGGTCTTTTGTCATTCTCTTATTCGTGACGCCCAAGGTCGTAAGATGTCGAAATCTCTAGGAAACGTTATCGATCCTTTGGACGTTATTGCTGGTATTCCCTTGCAAGGATTACATGACAAGCTCCGTCAAGGTAACCTTGATCCTCGTGAGACCAAGAAAGCTGAAGAGGGACAAAAGATTTCTTTCCCCAATGGTATCCCTGAGTGTGGTACTGATGCCCTTCGTTTTGCTCTCTGTGCTTACACCACTGGTGGACGTGACATTAACTTGGATATCTACCGTATCGAGGGATACAGAAAGTTCTGTAACAAGATTTACCAAGCTACAAAGTTTGCTCTTATGAGACTTGGCGATGACTATGTTCCCCCAGCTTCTGGTAACCCAACAGGCAAGGAAAGCTTGGTTGAAAAATGGATTCTACACAAGCTTTCGACTGCTAGTAAGATTGCTACCGAAGCATTGGATAAGAGAGATTTCCTTGAAGCTACCAATGTCATCTACAACTTCTGGCTTTATGAGTTCTGTGATATTTACATTGAAAACTCCAAGTATCTGATTTTGGAAGGTACTGCCGAGGAGAAGCTTTCTGCTCAGAACACTCTATACACATGTTTGTCGAGTGCCCTTGAGTTGATCCATCCCTTCATGCCTTTTATTACTGAAGAGCTATGGCAGAGATTGCCCCGAAGACCTAATGACAATACTAAATCCATTGTCAAGGCTGCTTACCCAAGTCTCGAAGCATTTGATCCAGAAGCTGAATCGGCTTATAATCTTATTCTTGAGGTTGTCAAGGGTGCCCGTTCTCTCCTTGCTCAATACGGTATTCTCAAGAATGCTACTATCATTGTCCAAGCTGCTGATAGCAAGACTCTGAAGATCATTGCCAACCAGGAGTCCAGTATTTTGTCTCTTGTCAAGGCTGCTGCTAAACTGGAAGCCACCGACTCTGCCACTGCTCCTTCTGGCTCTGTTTCGTCAGTAATCTCGCCCGAATGCAGTGTTTTCGTCGTTGTCAGAGGACTGGTTGATTTCGATGCTGAAATCGCCAAAGCCCAGCAGAAGATTGAAAAGACCGAGAAACAGAAACAGACCCTTGAGAAGTCCATGTCTATCAAGGACTACGAAATCAAAGTACGTAAAGACGTCCAGGAATCGAACACCAAGCGTCTGGAGAACTTCAATGCTGAGATTGCTGGATTCGAGGCCACCATCGCCAACTTCCAACGACTAAAGTTGGACTAGATTAACTAATTAATATATTATAAATTTATCTTGATTTCATTTTTAGGGACCCATTGTCTATGGCGGCTCTCGCCTCGTCGAGTCGTTCTCTGGAATATACCCTGATGCGAACTACGGGCTGTGGCCTTAGTATCAATAGTATTATCTCCAAGTAGAGCACTTTTCAAACGAACTTGTAGTATTTCGAGCAGTTGGCTGCCGAACAACCAATCCTCCTTGAAGTTTAAGGAGAACTAAAATAAATCAATCTGAGAGCTGAAACTGAATAAACTTCTGCCGCCTAAGAACCGCTTCAACCCTGTAAGTTGTGGATCCCTCTTTAGCTCTATTCATTCCCGGAAATATAGTATATTCTGGTGAATGATGGCCATTAGATATATGCATCACCCGCTGCTATGGATGAAAATACAGGTTTGAACTTTGGGCGTGAAAGATTTCTGTTCAGTGATAATTTCACAGTCTCACGATGAGCCCCTGAAATTTCCCGTTATAGAATGGTACAGCAACGCACCTTAAAGTCAGTTCTTTCAGAAACCAGTATTTTAAAATTTCGCTAGGTAAAAAGTTCCATTCTATGGATACTGGTATCAGATATCCTTATGGAGCAAAATATTGATTATTAGGGATGTCCCTTTGTACCCAATTATCCATTGATGATATATTAAAAGATATCGTGCAAATATCGTGGGTTCGGGTTGTATTCAAGAAGTGGACAAATGGGTTAGGGGGTGACGAAGTTGGGGAAGAATCTCATTTCATGATGCGATAAAAATCGTATCAGAGGTTCCTCGTCGATAATAAGAAAGAGAAATGGTTGAATCAGGAGCTGTTTTGAAACACGGGTCTCGTGGTTTGGCCGCAGCCCTAGTTTTGGGGTTTTTTGGTGTGATTAAACCTTTACAGTTCTACTCTCGTGTGTTTGTGTATCTGTTGCTGATTGCGGGATGTGGTATCTATGGAGCCTTGGCATCGATTGTTTTGACCTTAGCTGGTAAACAGGGGCTTTCTCAGTGGACGACTGCAAGGGTCTTCTATACCCTTGCTAATCTTATATTGGGTATTAAGGTGGTCATCACTAATCCTGAGGCACTTAAGACTCGCCCAGCTGTGTTCATCTCAAATCACCAGTCAGAACTTGATATTCTCATTCTAGGAGCCACATTTCCTCAATACTGTAGTGTCACCGCTAAGAAGGCTTTGAAATACTACCCCTTTTTAGGCTGGTTTATGACTTTAAGTGGATCAGTGTTTATCGATCGCAAAAATCGATCTGATGCCTTGAAGGCCTTTGATTCTGCGGTCCAGAAAGTCAACCGCGAAAAGCAAAGTGTGTTTATGTTCCCAGAAGGAACTCGATCATATTATCAAGAACCAGGTCTCTTGCCATTCAAAAAGGGAGCGTTCCATTTTGCTGTCCAGGGACAGGTCCCTATTGTACCATTTGTAGCATCCAACTATTCGAAGTTCTTCTCCTTCCAAAAACGCATTTTCGAGAAGGGCACTATCGAAATCAAAGTGCTTGACCCCATAGAAACAAAGGGTTTGACAGCAGCTGACGTAAATGATTTGTTCGACAAAGTACAAACCAGTATGAAGGAGACTGTCCAAGAACTCGGCTACGGATCAGAGTACAATAACAAACAGAAATAAACTTGTCTTTTCCCGCACAGATCTGGTAGATAGTATCAGTGAGATCGATGTCTGCCTCTGGCGGCTGGGGCTCTGCCCCAGACCCCGTGGCTCCTCTCGCTGCGCTCGAGTCGTTTCGTCGAGGTGGCTGTCCAGAAGAGATATCTAGGTCTACTTTATTTAAATACACTAGCAGAAGTATATAATGACAGAACATCAGAAGGTTGCTTGAGAATAATGTAAACAGTCCAAAAACCAGTGGTTGAGAACACAGAGTCAGGGAAGAAGACGACATCAGCTCTGAACACAGGCCCAAAATGCGCTGTACTGGCTGGGTCTGGATGTGGAGCCTATCGAGCGAAGCGAGCTACGGGGTCTGGGGCAGAGCCCCAGCCGCCGGAGGCACGTCCAGTACCCTTCGTTCGTCCAGGGCAGACAGTTTTAATCAGAGAGAGTCTGCAGACAAGGAGTGGGCGAGAACTTCAATGGCCCAAGTGAGGATGTCGGGCATGGCGGTGAGATCTGTCTGAGGGATGTGAAGGTCGAGTTCCTTGGCATCTGGAGAGAGTATAGGGGAGTCGACGTCGTTGTTGTTAAACAGATGTTTGTGATACTCGACGTAGCTTGGCCATACGATATCTTCGAAATAGCCTGGTGGATCTTGCCAGAACCCATCGATGGTGACGTATCCAGACCGTGCTTCACGACGTTTCTTCAGTTCTTCATAGGACGAACGGAGGAAGAACCGCACATCAAACTTACTTGCGACTGGGCTGTTGGCATGATATAACATGATGCCGTCTACAAAAACAAACCGAAACTTTTCATTGAGCTTGGTACTGTTAACAAGTTCGCGGGCCTGTTCGAGCTGCTCCTTGCTGACTTGTTCAGGACCAAGCTTGTTCTGCTCTTCTTTAGAGATATACTTGGCGGGAGTTTCACCAGTGCTATGAATATCATTCAGAACTTCTGCCATGAGCTTGAGGTCGAATGCTTCAGGACAGTCCCAATTGGCTATTCCCTTCTCATTGACAGGAATATCTTGATCTGGTAGATAAAAATCATCCTGATAAACAAGAATTGAACCAGGAAAAAGACTTCGCAATAGCCTTGCTAGTGTCTAAATTACATTTGGTCAGAGAAGTTGGTCAGAAAGGCGTTATCAAAACGGAGATTCCTGCGGGAGTTGTCCGTCCTGTTGAGTGAAGACTTTTACACAGTCTGGTGCCATATACTCACGCTTTTGCCAGAACTGGACGGCCCGCTAAGTGAAACTATTCGAATTGGTCTTGTCATAGAGATTAAGATACACTGACATACTCTGAGTCAAACTCAGGGGCCGTATATATGCAGGTTCATGTCGACTATTTACCCGGCACATAAGCAGTTCTAACTCTTCCCAGGGGTGGTTGCCGATGTTTTTCCTTTCAATAAATAATCTATAAATATACAAGATATCATCATATACAAGACATTAGCTATATACCGGCTTAGAGCTGGTTTAATACATTAGAAATTTGGTTTTTGAGTTCGTGACCGACAGCATCATTTAGGACACCTTCAAACTCAATCAGTCCGTCTTTTATCAAAGTGATATCTTTTGGTGAGAAAAAAACTGTTTCTCCAACAGATTCATTAGTTGCTAGCAATCCTAATACAAGGTACTCAAATCCTTGAATATGAATCTTTGTTTTATTCGGTGATTTCCAATCAGCATCAGTGAAAATCTCGCTTTTCAGTTTTGATACGGTCGATTGATCCTTTAGGAGGGCTGAGCATATCTGTCGATTGAAGTCACTATCGATTAGATTAACAAGTAGACCTGATGCGTATAAAAAAATATCCTCGTCGGGTGTCAAGCTCAGTCTCGACTTTCCAACAGGCTGTTTCCTTTTACTGATAAAGCCAGCCAATCCATCTGCCAAACCACCATCATAAATAAGGTTAATCTCATCGTTTGCTTCTGGTGGCATATTTGAAGTTAGCGATATTAATATACGTAGAGTCGTCGTTGTGAATTGTTTAAGCCTGCTTATTATTCCTTCTTCGCCTTTGAGATATCTTTCACACAGAGTCAGCGCATAGACAATCGGAGGTACCGCCGTGTTGTCACCGTGTTCGACCCTCCTTAATACACTACCCGTTTCATCACCATCGGCGAGGAACTCCAACTGAAGCATTGTCATCTGCAGGAGTTTCAGTCGGTAAGTAATCAGTAGTTCCGGGTCGTCGCCTGCTGGCTTTTGACTCTTGTTTTCCGAGGCCCGTGATGAGTCAAAAAATAATTTATCCATGAGCTGCTGGGAAATAAGTAAAAACTTGTCAACATGGTTCACTAGTCCATCAAGAACAATTTCAGCAATTCTAGGTCCTAGCTTTTCCAGAGAAATAAATGCTGATAGAGCAACCAGCGACCGCGATGTTGTCAAGAAAGAAGACCCCATGTCGCGCACAAAGTTTGCCAACATAGATTGAAAAGGCGAAGTTTTCCTTTTTTTCGTAAACGACTTCTTAGGTTTACGATTATTGCTACCACTTTCGGAATTATCCGGAGCACCAGAACTGTTTTTTAAATGCTTTTTCAAAATATCTTCTTGATCATCCAACATTGACACTAGCAGGTCTATTATCCATCTGTTGTTGGCGACCAAAGAACCTACACCTACACCGGCTTCGTCGAATATCCGGCACAGTATGACAGAAAATAAAAAGGTCGTGTAATCATCATTAGGGCTTTCCTTTATGGCCGACACAAGAATTCCAGGGAAGTTGGTTGCCTTGAATCCAATAACAAACTTCCTGTTTAAACACTTTGAGGCCAATTCCAGTAGGCTTGATCGTTGTAATGATATGTTGCCTGTACTACAACCTTGCTGAATACTTTCCATGATGAATTGAATTTCATTGATGAACTGTGTATTAGTTCCATGAGCACGTAATTCGTCAAAGTTTTTCAGATCCACAGCATCGTCAGGATCATCTTCTTCAACATGATTTTCTTCTTCATAATGACGTCGTTGCCCAAGTAGACTGCCAATACCGAAATTAAATCTTCGCTGCCGTCGAGCATCTGCAGTGTGCAGATTCGATGGAATATCCATATTTTTCATATCATCATCATTGTCATCTTTCATGCTGATGCCGAGACCTTCTGTACTCTCACTATTTAATAAGTTGTCAATGCCATCCGCGTCCTCGCTCGCATCATCGCTTTCATTATCATCCATGGGTATATATCGACGGTTCATAGAACCATAAGTTCTAGAAGTAACGATCTGTGCTGAAGTTACACGTTTAGCGTTTCTTATAAGCGGAGACCCTGGTGTCGAGCTCACCGAACTAGCAGAGCTCAGCACTGTCTCGCGTGAGTCTGTTCGAGATGTATTAGAAAAACCTATCTTCTTGGAACGAGTATCGGAAGTGACGGAGTAGCCAGAATCATCACTACTCTTAGATGTAGAAGTGAGATCAAGGCGGTTCTTAGACTCCGCAACGGAGGTAGAACTAGAATTAAAAGTAGATTTTGGCCTATCAGAGGCTATCCGTGGCCCAGAGCTTTGACGATTTAACCCCACAGCTTTCCTTTTACTTCCAATTTGTTGACCAATATCTGTAGGTTGGGCGCTGCTGGAATCATTATACATTTCATCTTGGCGGATATTCTTATGTTCATATGAATTTAGGTCCACAGCATGTGATTCGCCAGTTGTGGGGTCTGACATAGCCTCTCCAGTATTAGTCAAATCCACATTCATGGCCAATATCTTCTTGGCGCGCTTGGGACTAAGATTAATAGCATCTTCAAAGAACCCCCAGGCATCATTTTCCTGTTTCGAAAGTGACGAAGGAGACTGATTTGTGGCTGCTGATTTCTCTATTGGCTTTCCATCTTTCTGAGCCAGTTTTAACGGCGGTCCAAGAGCCAAATTCGAAGAAGAGACATCCACGGCATTCACACCGACCTTCAACTTGGCTGGCAGCTTCGGTACCGACTTCTTAGGCGACGTCGAAGGCCCACTGACCAGACCCCGCATTTTCTTCTTATCTTCATTTGCTGAACTGGGACCCGGACTCTTCCGTTTCATGATATTATGGCCTGAAATGGGAGATTTCTGATACCCTAGCTTCGCATTCTCCGCAGAGTGATCCGAAGTTCTTCCTCCTATCCAAGGCGGCTCTCCAGCCGGATCACGTGTTCTCTCCACCCCTGGCGACCCTCCCGGCGGACTGCTACTACCACCTTCTCCTAGCAGAGTAAACTGCCTCCTCCGCTTGGCCTCCTCGAGAATCGGTTGCTTACGGTGTTTCCCGTACGCTCGAACCGACATCGCTTTCGTTATCCTGGTACCTGCCAATCCTGCTCATGAAGATAAACCCGCCGCATCATTGATTTTTGCAGTCATGTGACTCGAAAACGCTGCAGCTCAGATGCAGGGTCTAGTAGACCTGCCTCCGGCGGCTGGGGCTGCGCCCCAGACCCCGTAGCTCCTCTCGCTTCGCTCGAATCGGTATTTGGGCAGCCCATGGAGATAATAGCTTTTTAGACACCCCACGCATCGACTCGAGCGTAGCGAGAGGAGCTATGGGGTCTGGGGCGTAGCCCCAGCCGCCGGAGGCAGGTCCAGCCAGCTCTATGACACTAGAACACGATAAGTTCAGCGGGTAAAAGGGTGGCTCTAGATAAAAATCGTTTAGAGCCGGTTTCTTTTCGGACCCTGGGCTGCAGGTCAGGGTTGCATGCATGTGCGTCTCGTCGGTTAAAGTTTGCTGATCTGTGTCACTGAAGTCGATATCGATTTCGCTGCGAAGCCTTGGGAGCATTCCTTGGGAACTATTCGGCACTCAGAATCGAAAACTGCTTGAAACTTCGCAATAACAGGTTAAATTTCATGTTATTGTTGGTGTTGTCGTCGTGTGAGTGTGTTTCTGGGAAACTTATAGAGCTGGCAGTGCGCTGACAGCCGACATGTGATCACCCCACTTCGAGACACCCTGTACGTCAGAGTGCAGCAAACGTCACTTCTGCGGTTTCCCATTTCCATGTCTTTCATGCGAGACCTGGGGCAGTGTGTGGGGTGATTTAAGGGACTCGTTCTCGTGAGTAATAGATAGTAAGGGGTATATATAAAAGCTGCCAGTGTTCTTTGGTGCGAAGCATCATTTCTGCCGTTTTCATGACACTTCGATCTGAAAATAATTCACCCCCACCATACCCCACATTTATTCATAGATAGAATGCTTCTTCTGCAAACAAAGAATTATCTCATACGATCTCGAGTTCTCTCTTCTATTCCCTCTTCGCGCTTATATCTCTCATCATCATCTGTATTTTTACGCAACATGGCCTCCATGAAAGCCTTGGTATATAACGGACCACAGTCCAAAGCATGGACAGAGGTCCCCAAACCGACTATTTCAAAGTCCACTGACGCTATTGTGAAAGTGTCTGCTACCACGATTTGTGGCACTGATTTACACATTCTAAAGGGAGATGTTCCTGAAGTCACTAAGGGCCGTATTCTCGGTCATGAGGGTATTGGCATAATTGACTCAGTTGGAAGTTCTGTTACATCCTTCAAAAAAGGTGACCGTGTACTTATATCATGTATTACCTCATGTGGCTCTTGTATCTATTGTTCTAAGAACTTGCAGTCGCACTGCTTGGACGGAGGTTGGATACTGGGCCATTTGATTGATGGAACCCAGGCAGAGTATGTACGAATCCCATACGCTGATAATTCATTGTACAGCGTACCGAAAAAATTAAAAGACGAATCCATTCTCTGTCTTAGCGATGCCCTTCCAACAGGCTATGAGGTTGGTGTTCTGGCAGCCAAAGTCCAGCCTGGCGACACAGTTGCTATCGTAGGTGCTGGTCCTGTTGGGCTGTCAGTGTTGATGACTACGCAATTTTTCTCTCCGTCTGTGATAATAATGATTGACACAGACGACAAGCGACTCGAGGCTTCGAAACAACTAGGTGCGACCCACACTATCAATCCCACAAAGCTGACACCTTCCACTACCATTCTAGATGCCATCACATCTATCAAGGCCGAAGTAGATGGGCCTGACGTGCCAAGCAACCAACAAGCCAAACCAGGTGTTGACGTCGCCATAGAATGTGTAGGCATTCCCCAGACTTTTGACACATGCCAGCAAATCATCGCTCCAGGCGGCCGGATTGCTAATGTCGGTGTACATGGCAGCAAAGTGGACCTGCAATTGCAAGACCTCTGGATCAAGAACATCCAAATCAGCACTGGTCTCGTTTCTGCCAACACCACAAGAGCGCTCCTTAAGGGCGTCCAAAGCGAAAAGATCAAGCCAGACCTGTTAGTCACTCATAAATTCAAGCTTAACGACATTGAAAGGGCGTACGAAGTCTTCAGTCGCGCAGCAGAGGAAAATGCCATCAAAGTGCTCCTCCAAGCCGAAGACTAGCTACCGTGCCATAAATGCACTTAACTCTTGGCCCATTTACACGAAATATATAATACGAAAGCACTGACCCAACCAACGAACCAAGCACTGTGGACGCCCGACTCGAGCGGAGCGAGAGGAGCCACGGGGTCTGGGGCAGAGCCCCAGCCGCCGGAGGCCACACAGACCACTTGCCTCCGGCGGCTGGGGCGCTGCCCCAGACCCCGTGGCTCCTCTCGCTTCGCTCGAGTCGGGCGTCTACGGTGCCAAGCGAGGGAGTACAAGAGAGTGACTTAGGATAACAATGTAATGCAATAAATAAGGTGGGTTAATGGCACGTGGAGAGCATGTTGGAGATGACTGAGAGAAGCTGGTCGTTCTCGCATGCAGCCGCGATTCTTTCTTTGTCGTTCAACTGCTTGTTCACCTGGCCCTCACTTTGATGAGTGCCCTCGCGGACGTTGATGGTGATACGGTACCGGGGTGGCAGACACCTTTCGAGACGGACCCTGATGCCAAGTCCTATGAGTGTGGCCAAACTACAGTGGGTGATGGTGGGAGTAATTTCAACCTGTACTTCAGCCATTTCGTGGGGATTACCTGTATCGGAAACCTTGATGTGTGGAAGATTGACTACAGCCAGCTGGCCCAGTGTCAGAGGGTGCTCTGGGTCCGAAATACTGGAAATGAGGTCGTAGATCTCCTGGGCATCGATAGGCTCTCTTGGCTCTGAGAAGTCTGATGCGACAGAACTGGTGTCATCGGTATCAGACTGAATATCATTCCCTGACAAAGCTTCAGACGGGATGCTTAGAAACTCTGGTTGGAAAAGCGACAGTGAATAGATTGGATCATCAAGTTCAAATCCCAAGTCCGACGGTTTATTGGACTTGGCTTTGGCTGCATTTGCCCGGGTGGGCAACTGCGAAACATCTAAAACAGTCGGGTTGGCATTTATTGGTTCGGATTCCATTGTTGTTCAGTTCAGTTCAACTTCATAAGTTGATACAGAGTTATAATCTTTAGCACTTCGTAAATATCGTAAGCAGTCTTGATCTCTGCACAAACATGCAGGGTAAGCGCTATGGCGGAAGTTAAGCCCTAGTTGCTTCTGGCCGCAGCCTCAGCATTTCCAGAAATTTCAGGGGAAATCATGGCTATAACAGTCTAAACATGTTCTAACTGACATTTTTGACCGCTACCCGTTAATCGCTACCTATTAATGAGGTGACTAGCTAATTAAAAGTTTTGGTATTGAAAATTTATAAAATTTTGATGTTTTAGAATATCCAGTAGGAAGATCAAATAAAACTCATATTCGCTTTTACTTGTCCATGATATGGCACTATTATACCAATTTCATCAAGATCTCGGCAATAAAGCAACGTGATATGACATCTGTGCCAGAGAACTTGATTCGATGCTGGGATTCTGACACGGACAAGCTTTTTTTGCCAGCGGTGGAACCTTCAGACCAGACCCTAACAGGAGCAATAGGATATGGACTGGTGCCCAAGCCACTAGAAGCAAAAGGGGAAGTTCCTATAAATCGAGCAATAAATATATTAATCATGTACATTACAGTGGCTCACCGCCATATAAAGTCCGATTGGACTTTGTGTTCCAGACTGCTGCGGACTGACTGGTAGACCGTTTCACATCCTTTCAGTGCCCGTTCAAGGACTTCATATACTTCATTTTCACTAAACTGACCTGTGCTCTCACATAAAAGAAGTCGCTCAGGTTCTTTATCTATGAACTCATATGCTACCACGTGAGATGACACACTGGCTTCGAGTTCTTCTTGCGAGGGTTCGACTATGATAGTATGCTCATCGTCGCCAGATATCGCAATACTGGATGCTACAACAAGACCTTGTAAAGGGACTCCAGCATCTACTAATGCTAAGTTGGCAGCATTTATACTGGCTGCTAGTTCTCGGCAGGTGAATTTAGTACTTTCTCCCGCTTCTATGATCTGTACCACGATTTGTACAAGTGATCTTGGATGAATATGCCTTAATACAGCCGAAGACAATGCACAGTAAAGTCTATCCTCGATAAGTGTCTCACGAGTTGTTGATAGTCCTGATATAGGTCTTACCACAAGCTCTAATGTTGTGGCATTGGGGATCTCGTCTCGAATTTTTACTTCCATAGGACCAGATACAGAGCAGATAACCTTAGTTTCGCCATAGCTCCACTCAGCTGAGCCATCCACCGTGGAGAGTACTCCAGTAGATGCGATTGGCGCACTTTTAGTTGTAGTCATAGATAATTAACAAATGAGGAACAAAATTCGACCAGCTAGAGCTCCTTGGTTTTCAAGAAAATGAGATAAATTCATCAGCCGTTCGATGCTTGTGGACAGAAATAAATTTCTTCAGCCGTTCGATGACTGATGTCGAAAGTGAGGAAGCGACGTGAACCAGAGCTCCATTCTTGATTTCGGGCGTAATTTCAACGAGCCGAAGTTGAATTTAGCGCAAATGACCTCTAATACTAAATAATTCAACAAAATCTTATCCTATGAGTTGAGAAGAAAGGACTAGATAGCTCACAGGTTATTGACTATCAGTTGCGGCCATATCTAAAGTAAAATAAGATTTCCCGTCCGATCAATCATATTCAAGCCTTTAAGAGCCTTGATCAGTAATGCCGTGGGAGACCAGGCGTGAACAGAAGGTGCTGCAATTTTTTGCTGCGGACATGATAGAATTTGGGTATCTAGAAACCGGAGAAATAGTCTATATATGAACGGCTGTAACGAAATCGATATCGTGTACATGTGCACGGAAACGGGGATATCGAGTACAGGTGTGCACAGAAACGGGAATATCGTGTACAAATGTACGGCTGTATCCCCGCGAAACGGGGATATCGAGCACACATGTGCACGGAAACGGGAATATCGTGTACGCATGTACGGCTGTGCCTACGAGGATATCGAGTATATACCTACGTATTCCGCGTAGGTATATCCCCGTTTCTGCGTAGGTGTGTTCCCGATATCCCCGTTTCTGTGTAGGCACAGCCTATTTTGACTTAGCCTTCAAACAAATGTCACAAGAACCAATTTGGTGTTTAATTTCTTGAACTTCCAGAATACCATTTTCAACCATAGCCTTAAGTTGGTTGAAACCAACGTGGCCCATTGCTGATGAAGTGTTAGGAGTTCAAACGGGGATATCGTGCAGACATTTGCACGGAAACGGGGATATCGTGCAGACATGTGCACGGAAACGGGGATATCGTACAGACATGTGCACGGAAACGGGGATATCGTGCAGACATGTGCACGGAAACGGGGATTTCGTGTACAAATGTACGGCTGTACCTACGCAGAAACGGGGATATCGTACACACATGTGCACAGAAACGGGGATATCGAGCACACATGTGCACGGAAACGGGGATATCGAGAACATACCTACGCGGAATACGGCTGTACCTAGGCAGAAACGGGGATATCGTGCAAACATATGCACGGAAACGGGGATATCGTACAGACATGTGCACGGAAACGGGGATATCGTGCACACATGTGCACGGAAACGGGGATATCGTCTACAAATGTACGGCTACGAGGATATCGAGTATATACCTACGCAGAAACGGGGATATCGAGTACACACATACGCGGAAACGGGAATATCGAGATTTCGTGTACGCATGTACGGCTGTACCTACTCGGAAACGGGGATATCGTGCACACATGTGCACGGAAACGGGGATATCGAGTTCATGCGTGCACGGAAACGGGGATTTCGTGTACACATGTACGGCTGTACCTACGCAGAAACGGGGATATCGTGCACACATGTGCACGGAAACGGGGATATCGAGTACACAGCACGGAAACGGGGATTTCGTGTACTAATGTACGGCTGTGCCTACGCAGAAACGGGGATATCGTGCAGACATGTGCACGGAAACGGGGATTTCGTGTACGAATGTACGGCTGTGTTGTGTACGCATGTACGGCTGTGTGCCTACGCAGAAACGGGGATATCGCGTACATACCTAGGCAATGAACGGCTGTACCTACGCAGAGACGGGGATATCGTGCAGACATGTGCACGGAAACGGGGATATCGAGCACACAAGTGCACGGAAACGGGGATATCGAGTACATGGGTGCACGGAAACGGGGATATCGTGTACATATGACGGCTGTATGTACGATATTCCCGTTTCCGCGTAGGTATGTACTCGATATCCCCATTTCTGCGTACCCGTGTACACGATATCCCGAGTACATCTGAACTTGAATACTACATATCTCCCCATATTCAAAAGTCAACGGATATGCATGATAAGAGACAGTTCATATAAATAGGGGTCTTGCATATTTCACTCATATCACTTTTCCAACATTACTTCCTCATTTTATCATGACCGATAATCATGGTATTAACCAAGCGGGCTCTATAGAACAACCCATGCTGATGTCATTATGGGTGCTAACGCCTTAGATGTGGCTTATCCAAATTCTCCGTTTTTGCAATTCTGTGATTTTCCTGACGAATATTGGGACAGACAGGATATTCCTCTATCGACCTATGAACTAAATTGTATCTTAAGCTACTTCGGAATTTCAGCCGATGATAATAATGCTTCAACAACAAATGGATATATTCAGGCTCGGCGTCAAGTTGATCTCCGCAGTTGTAAGCTTGACGTATTATCTCACTTGAGGCATAATCCAAATAGGAAGGAAATCCTGGTAGGTAGAGGTGTCAACTGGACCCAAGAAGCATCCAAAATGTTAGATGTTGCCACTCAGCCTAGTTTCCACGCTCACTGCGAGCAGCTGGTTACAAAAAATCCAAATTGGACGGAGGAACAAAAGGCTTACTTTCTTCAATGGACCAAAGCGAGATGGATATTTGAGTTGAAAGAAGCCAAAATCTTGAAAACATTGACCGATGAACGCTGTGCTTCTGATGCAATCTCTCGGTTTAAAGTATTTCTCAACTCTTCACCATACAAAGACCCCCATCGACTCCTTGATTTTGAGAAATTGGTACGAAGTGGTTATGACTGGAATAGAAGACCATGGTCATACCGCTCTGCAATGATATATCTTCAATTACCGATTTCAGATGTTCTCAATACTCTAGACAGAGTTGACTTGGCCCAAACAGAGACAATTGGAGGCCACTTGTATACCGCTACGGAAATTTCGAAGGATACCTTTGTGAAAAACAATATTTCTGGCTTTATTGAGAAACTTAAAGAGGCTGATAAATTCTTCGAGACGGTTCAACATAAAATTTTATCTCACGAATCAGCTCTTAAATTGTATTACAGTCGTCTTATCAAGGAAGACAAACCTCGTCCATATGATACTGAGTCCCTGATGCCTAGTGTAATTATGACGATAGCTGAAAACATTATTCAACCAATTATTGCAAGCCGAGGTGAGAAGTGGCATGTGGCCTACAGGATAATAGATTCGAATCGGACTACCAAATATTTGCACAGTGATGGGCCGGCTTCTGTTGGCTTACTTGATATTATTCAAATGGACAGTATTCAACGAGTCGAAGGCGATACTGCTATTCTACTGGCGCTTGTGATTTATTATAAATCTCGAACCAATTTAGACTTGTGCTATGAGAGTCCCCATTGGAATTTGGTCATGGATGAATTACGCTATAACTTGCTTCGTCACAAAGTTAATCATTTCATTGTATCTACTTTCTACGAGACGTTCATAATCGATATCACCGGTTACCGTAACAGCAGATTGACTTACAACTTGTTTCGAGTCAAAAGTGAGTCAAATGAGCCTACTGTTCGAACCACCTTAGCTGCTTATATATTTCAATGTTCCGAAGGCAACCCGCCCTCTGCTCAAGCGAATACCATTACTGAGGCTATGGCAATGGAAGCGAATCCTTTTTCAATCCTTCCTCTTAGAAACAGTCTCGAATTTACCTCGGTGAGGGCAATGCGTGCCAGTAACTTGGCCGAAAAATATAGAAGAAAGATGGAAAATTTGCCAAAATCGCGCAATACTATTTACCCAATCAGGTTGAACTTGATTGCTCCTCCTCAACTCGAGGTTGCTCCTCCCAGACCGGCTTTGGGTGAACTACTACCAAATGATCCTGATCTCAATTTTGACAGTGCCAAATTATTGTTTAAAACCAAGGAATATGTTGTAGTCTATCTAGCGAGTCATTCTGTTTGTGCTAAGCTCTATCCTAAAGGATTCGAAAAAAATCTGAAAAACGAAATAACAACCTACCAGAAATTAGAGCCTCTTCAGGGAACGACAATTCCTCATTGTTATGGAAAAATCAACGGCACTCGTGGCGCACAGAAGGTAGAGGGGTTCATTTTTGAAGACTTGAGAGATTATCGCCCAATTTTAGAATTCTTCTACGAGCGGACTTTTGGAATGAAGCTGAGATCAGTTACAAGCGAGTTCGAACTCAATTGTTTGCGTGAAATAGAGGTGTTACACTCCTCCCTCAAGCAACGTTACCAACGCATACATGAGTATAACGTAGTTCATAACAATGTTTGCAGCAGTAGCATTTTGGTTCGAGCTACCAATGATATTGTTATAACTGATTTTAATAACAGCTACTCAGCGACCAATGCCAAGGGCCCCCCAACTAAACAAGATTGGGGGCAGCTGGCCAGGCTGCTATCGAAACTAGTTCTGACCAAGTGATTTTTTACTCAATGTCCCCTCTCCAAGTCCATTTTCAGCGTAGGTATCCCCGTTATCCCCGTTTCCGTGCATATGTGTGCACGATATCCCCGTTTCGCGTGGATACAGCCGTACATTTTCGCGTGGATACAGCCGTACATTTGTACACGAAATCCCCGTTTCTGCGTAGGTACAGCCGTACATGTGTACACGAAATCCCCGTTTCCGTGCACGCATGAACTCGATATCCCCGTTTCCGTGCACATGTGTGCACGATATCCCCGTTTCCGAGTAGGTACAGCCGTACATGCGTACACGAAATCTCGATATCCCCGTTTCCGTGCACATGTCTGCACGATATCCCCGTTTCCGCGTAGGCACAGCCGTACATTTGTACACAAAATCCCCGTTTCCGTGCACATGTCTGCACGATATCCCCGTTTCCGTGCAAATGTCTGCACGATATCCCCGTTTCTGCGTAGGTATATACTCGATATCCCCGTTTCTGCGTAGGTACAGCCGTACATTCGTACACGAAATCCCCGTTTCCGTGCACGCATGTACTCGATATCGCCGTTATCCCCGTTTCTGCGTAGGCACAGCCGTACATTTGTACACGATATTCTCGTTGCCGTTTCCGCGTAGATACAACCGTACATGTGTACACGATATTCAAAAGTCAACGGATATGCATGATAAGCGGCAGCAGTTACAAATAGGAGTCTTGCATATTTCACTCATCACTTTTCCAACATTACTCCCCTCATTTTATCATGACCGATAATCATGGTGTTAACCAAACGGGCTCTAAATTGAACCCAGATGCTAGCACGACCTCCTCTTCCTCTGTCTTCGTCGAAGAACTTGGCAGAGATGATCAAACGCATCCTGATGTCATTATGGGTGCAAACGCCTTGAATGTGGCAGACCCAAATGCTCCGTTTTTGCAATTCCGTCGTATCCCTAAATCTTATTGGGGGAGACGGGATATTCCTCTGTCGACCTATGAATTAAGCTGTATCTTAGGCTATTTCGGAATTTCAGCCGATGATGCAAATGCTTCAATGTCCAATGGATATATTCAGGCTCAGCGTCAAGTTGATCTTCGCAGTTGCAAGTTTGGCGCAATAGCATTCGATATGTTAGATGCTACCAATCAGCTTAACTTCGATACTCACTGCGAGCAGCTGGTTACAAAAAATCCAGATTGGACGGAGGAACAAAAAGCTTACTTTCTTCAATGGACCAAAGCGAGATGGATATTTGAGTTGAAAGCAGCCAAAATCTTGAAAACCTTGCGTGATGAACTCTCGGCTTCTGATCCAATCTCCCGGTTTAAAGTATTTCTCAACTCTACACCATACAAAGACCCCCATCGACTCCTCGATTTTGAGAAATTGGTACGAAGTGGCCATGACTGGAAAAAAGGACCATGGTCATACAGCTCTGCCATGATATATCTTCAATTACCAATTTCAGATGTTCTGAATGCGCTAGACCGGTTTGACTTGGCCGAAACAGAGACAATTGGAGGCTACTTGTATACCGCTACGGAGATATCCAAGGATACCTTTATGAAAAACAACGTTTCTAGCTTCTGTCGGGAACTAAAAAAGGCTAATAAGTTCTTCGAGAAGGTTCAAAATAAAACGTCATGTCACGAATCAGCACTTAATTTGTATTACAGACGTCTGTTCAAGGAAGACACACCTCGTCCATATGATACTGAGTCCCTGATGCCCAGTGTAATTATGACGATAGCTGAAAATATTATTCAACCAATTATTGCAAGCCGAGATGAGAAGTGGCGTGTGATCTACAGGATATTAGATTCGAATCAGAGTACCAAATATTTGCACAGTGATGGGCCGGCTTCTGTCGGCTCACTTGATATTATTCACATGGACAGTATTCTACGAGTCCAAGGCGATTCTGCTAATCTGCTGGCGCTTGTGGTTTATTATAAATCTCGAACCAATTTAGACTTGTGCTATGAGAGTCCTCATTGGAATTTGGTCATGGATGAATTGCGTTATAACTTACTTCGTCACAAAGTTAACCATTTCATTGTATCTACTTTCTACGAGACGTTCATAATTGATTTCACGGGTTACTCTAATAGCAGATTGACTTACAACTTGTTTCGAGTCAGAAGTGAGTCAACTGAGCCAACTGTTCGAACCACCTTAGCTGCTTATATATTTCAATGTACTCAAGGCAGTCCCCCCTCTGCACAGGCACATACCATTATTGAGGCCATGGCAATGGAGGAGAATCCTTTTTCAGCTCTTCCTCTTAGAGATAGTACCGAATTTAGCTCGGTGAGGGCAATGCGTGCCAGTAACTTGACCAAGAAATATAAACGAAATATGGAAAAATCGTCAGAATCGCACAATACTAAGTGCCCAATCAGTTTGAACTTGATTGCTCCTCCTCAACTCGAGGTTGCTCCTCCCAGACCGGCTTTGGGTGAACTACTACCAAATGATCCTGGTCTCAATTTTGACAGTGCCAAACTATTGTTTAAAACCAAGGAATATGTTGTAGTCTATCTAGCGAGTCATTCTGTTTGTGCTAAGCTCTATCCTAAAAGATTCGAAAATAGTCTGAAAAACGAACTAAAAACCTACCAGAAATTAAAGCCTCTTCAGGGAACGACAATTCCTCATTTTTATGGAAAAATCAACGGCACTCGTGGCGCACAGAAGGTAGAGGGTTTCTTTTTTGAAGACTTGAGAAATTATCGCCCAATTTTAGAATTTTTCTACGAGCGGACTTTTGATATGAAGCTAAGATCAGTTACAAGCGAGTTCGAGCTCAATTGTTTGCGTGAAATAGAGGTGTTACACACCTCGCTCAAGCAACGTTACCAACGCATACATGAGTATAACGTAGTTCATAACGATGTTTGCAGCAGTAGCATTTTGGTTCGAGCTACCAATGATATTGTTGTAACTGATTTTAATAACAGTTACTCAGCGACCTATGCCAAGGGCCCCCCAACTGAACAAGATTGGGGGCAGCTGGCCAGGCTGCTATCGAAACTAGTTCTGAGCAAGTGATTTTTTACTCAATGTCCCCTCTCCAAGTCCATTTTCTGCGTAGGTATCCCCGTTTCTGCGTAGGCACAGCCGTACATTTGTACACGAAATCCCCGTTATCCCCGTTTCCGTGCACATGTCTGCACGATATCCCCGTTTCCGTGCACATGTCTGCACGATATCCTCGTTTCCGTGCACATGTGTGTTCGATATCCCCGTTTCTGCGCAGGCACAGCCGTACATTTGTACACGGAATCCCCATTTCCGTGCATACAGCCGTATTCCGTGTAGGTATATCCCCCGTTTCTGCGTAGGTGTGTACTCGATATTCCCGTTCTGCGTAGGCACAGCCGTACATTTGTACACGAAATCCCCGTTTCCGTGCACATGTGTGCACGATATCCCCGTTTCCGTGCACATGTCTGCACGATATCCCCGTTTCCGCGTAGGCACAGCCGTACATTTGTACACGAAATCCACGTTTATCCCCGTTTCGCTTCGCGTGAAAACAGCCGTACATATCCCGTTTCCGTACACATGTCTGCACGATATCCCGGTTTCCGTGCAAATGTGTGCACGATATCCCCGTTTCTGCGTAGGTACAGTCTGTACGATATCCCCGTTTCTACGTAGGCACAGCCGTACATTTGTACACGAAATCCCCCTTTTCCGTGCACATGTCTGCACGATATCCCCGTTTCTGCGTAGACACAGCCGTACATGCGTACACGAAATCCCCGTTTCCGTGCACATGTCTGCACGATATCCCCGTTTCTGCGTAGGCACAGCCGTACATTTGTGCACGAAATCCCCGTTTCCGTGCACATGTCTGCACGATATCCCCGTTTCCGTGCACATGTCATCGCCGTTTTGCGTGGATACAGCCGTATATTTGTACACGAAATCCCCGTTTCCGTGCACATGTGTACTCGATATCCCCGTTATCTCCGTTTCTGCGTAGGCACAGCGGTACATTTCCCGTTTCCGTGCACATGTGTGCTCGATATCCCCGTTTCCGTTTCCGCACAGCCGTACATATGTACACAATATCCCCGTTTCTGCGTAGGTGCAGCCGTACATGTGTACACAGGTATCTCGATATCCCCGTTTTGACATACAGCCGTACATGTTTAACACCCTCTGCACCCTAAATATTAGCAGATGTGCAATTTGGCGAGGTTTGCTTTCTGCATCTTTAGCTTGTCCTAAGACTTTCATATACTTAAAATTGTGCTTTATTTTCAACTATTTTCTTCCTGTTATCTGCTTTATCATTAATTGTTTGAGTGAAATTTCAGATCCAAATACTGTGTCCCTGTTCAAAAGATTAGATAAATCACATGATCAACTCGCTAGATAGGAAGAGATCCTATCATCTCCAATTCTCTGCCGAACAACAATGCACGAGGTGATTCATTTGTCTCTTTCACCCATTTCAAATCACCTCAATTCGCACTTTTATAATGCTCAAGAATCCTATTTTGTCTATACTGATTCAGAGGTTGCCGACTCCAAGGTTGATCCTACTATTCGATTTCAGCAAGGTATTGGATACACCCCTCGAGCTTTGATCTGGGATTTTCAAGGTGGATTTGGAGCATTAAAACAGTTTTCAGGAGCTTATTCCGAGAATAGCGATCAAAATACAGTGTCAAATGTTTGGGATGGTGCCAAGCCTGAAAAAATCGTTCAAAACGGAGCAAGGACCGTGAACACTATCTCCAACGAGTCCAGGTTCGACAAGAGCAATACTTTGTACTGGTCTGATTATCTCTGTGTTGATTATCATCCAAAGTCGAAACTAGTTTTAAGAGATTGGGAATACGATCCTATCAGATATCCCGAAGGAAGACCAAGAGGAGGTGGCAGCTCCGACCATGTACCAGGTCAATCGACACCGTCCAGCCCATCAGGGCCGGCAACATCGTCTCCAACGGCCACTGCTTCGTCTGCATCTTTCAATGGATACGAAGTAGGTGTGAATCAATGGAATGAGCTTCAAGCTGAAAATGATAAAGAATACCTTGACAGATCATTCAGACCCATTCTCGAACAATGCGATTCGCTCAACGGTTTAGTAGTCTCAACTGATGTGGATTCAGCTTGGGGTGGGTTTACAGAGTCCATGCTTTCAGATATTATAGACGAGTACTGCCCAAAAGTGCCTCGTTTCGTATGGGGATTGTATGATCAAGCTACTACCAGCAAGAAACTTAGCATTCAAGACAGCATGTCGAGAATCAAGACCACATCCGGATTAATAGAAAATAGTACCCTGTTTATACCACTGTCGCTTCCAAGCTTTGATAAGCTGCCTACCAAATTGAAAACATCATTTGGATCACCCTTCACTCTATGGCAGGAAACTGCTCTCTATAATATGGTATACGAGCCAATATCAGTTCTCTCGAGTCTTCGTAACAACGCCCGTATCTCGATGTCCACATTGGCAAACTCTCTTACCAGTGGATCAGAAGAGCGAAAAGTTGTGTCTGCATACTCTGCAGGTTCAAGTATACCTCTCATTGATTTTTCGACGGCAATCACTTCATCTGCATTCGTCTCCTCCAAAAGAGCCCCGGTTTCACGTTGTTTCTCTAAATACGCCCTAGTAAGATCTCCAAAAGATGTACAGGCTCCAAAAGTAGCTGTTGATAACTATGGAATTGTGGATCTCAAATCTGGGGTATCTCCATGGGATATAGCTGGCCAAACACCAGAAAAAAGTTCTGTTAAAGCCGACTTGCTCGAGAAATACTTCAACAAAAAGTTGCTGCTCGATCAAGGTACCAATGAACAGAATCTCTTCGAACTGAAGCAAGAAAACTTCCAATTTGCTCGCCCACCTTCTTTTCCATCCGATGTGATTAGCGATGGAGATTCTATATACTCGAGTCTGTCAATTACTTCGGATGCAGGAGCAACTTTTACAGCCATGGCAGACTATGTCTCACGATTTGATCGCGGAAGCGACGAGCGAGAGCAACTAAAAGACACACTCAGCACAATGTCAGAAGCGTACTCGTGGGGATATGAAGTGGATTCAGACGATTCAGACGAATAGAAGTTAAATGAACGTATGTCACGAAGCGCCACATCATCTCACTACTCCAACCTCGAAGGCCGACTCGAGCGACACAATGGAATAGCAGCGTCTGGAGTGGAGTCTCAGCCGCTGGAGGCGATAGAAGCTGCGGTGGAACCGTTGAATTGAACACAGCTGCTCAAAGCCAGCACTAGCCCCTGCAGAGATACACATAAAATTCCCCCTGCATATTTCCTGCGCTGGCGATCACGAAAAATTTCAGCCGTTTGATTTTATTTATGTAAGGTATGTTCTGTAACCAAGCTATTGTAGATTTGATCTAACCAATGAGTTTATATAAAGAGGCCGCTGAGTTCTTGGATGCAAAGGGCCAGTCGGGTACTCTTCGTACGATCCTGTACTCGAAGTATGAGAAAGACAAGCGAAAAACGCTGAAATGTGACCCGAAACAGGTATATGCACTTGTATCAGAGACGTTGAAATATAGAGCTCTTCTGAATGACGTTATCAAAGCATCGGGCCTCCTGAAAGCTGAGAAACGACTGTCCCCTCAAATAGCACTACTGATGTGCCAAGACTTGCTGCTATCAAAATCGGGACGAATCAATTGTGGCAAGAATCCGTTAAAGGAGGCGGTTCTCCGCCATAAGACAAGACTCAAGGCAGAGCTTATCAAGTACAAGATCAAGCATAAAATCCAGAACACAAGTTCTGTCTCTGTCGACGATGAGAGTAAGTAGATACCAGTGGTCGCCTTCCTTCCACTTCAGGTGACTGAAACTTCGCCTCAGACTCCTTGAATCCTGCTTCGTGGGAGAGTCTCATCCACGGTCGAAGCAACGACTCGAGCGCAGCGAGAGGAGCCACGGGGTCTGGGGCAGAGCCCCAGCCGCCGGAGGCAGAGCGTTTCAAATATTAATTGTAGGCTAACGTAGTTTCTAGCACCTATTCGATGGATTCGAAGAAACACTATAAAATGCCAGGAGGATCCACTGGAGACCTTCTTTGCCAAGTACGAACGTGTGGATTCCATTGATAAGCTGGACAGCGCTGGTAAGATATTTATTGACCCTCACGTACCATTTCTGTACGGTATCCATCCTTCTGAGAAGGTGTCTAAAATGCCTTCCTACCTGTCTGGAAAGATCATTATTCAGGATCGCGCTTCTTGCTTTCCAGCTACTATTTTGAATCCCGAGCCAGGTGACATTCTTGTCGATGCGTGCGCTGCTCCGGGAAACAAAACTACACATTTGGCTTCATTCGTTCAAAATACAAAAGGTTCAATCACCGCATTCGAACGGGATCCCAGACGAGCAGAAATCCTGAAGAAAATGGTTAATATGGCCGGAGCAGGTGAATGTGTAGGAGTTAGAGTAGGTGACTTTACGGAATCTGACCCCTATTCGTCGGAATTAAAGAACGTCGTGGGGTTGGTAGTAGACCCATCTTGTTCAGGATCAGGCATTTTTGGTAGAGGGTTCGAAGAGGAAGACCAGAGTGAGAGGGATGAACAGGCTGATAAATTCCGCTTGCACAAGTTATCCAGTTTCCAGTTCAAAATCGTTTCGCATGCTATGAGCTTCCCATCAGCCAAAACTGTAGTGTACTCGACATGTTCCATCCACGCCGAAGAAAATGAACAGGTTGTAAGGAGACTCCTAGAGGACCCCGATTTAAGGGCCAGGGGCTGGACCTTGAGATCAAGACAGGGAGTTCTTCCCAACTGGCATCGTAGAGGCTGGCCCGCAGAATTCGAAGGTATGGATCATCCTCAAGATCTAGCTGAGGGCTGTGTTAGGGCCCTTCCCAAAGAAGACGGTGGTATCGGCTTTTTTGCTGCCTGTTTCGATCGCATAAACCCTGAGGATAACGACGTCGCGTCCAATAGCCATGGTGAAAACGGACATGTCCAGAAGGAAGAAAATAAGGACGTTGACATTGTTTCAGAACAAGAAAACAGTGATGATGATGAACAGGAGTGGGCTGGATTCGACTGAGAGGACGATCTAGTCCGTGCACCATAACTATACAACCTGCTCTAATCTATGTGCTTCATAGGTTGACTAGACAGGACGCAGAAACCGCATGGACCTCCTATATACTTTTCCGGAGGTGCTCCAAGGGATACTGATGCTTCGTGGCCGACATTGCATATATTTATTTGTTGTAATGAATAGACATTGCCTAATATTTTCTCCTGGGTCCTGCCTCCGGCGGCTGGGGCTGCGCCCCAGACCCCACTGCTCCTCTCGCTTCGCTCGAGTCGGGCGTCCAGGGTTCACAGCAACTACTACGAAGCAGGAGCAACCAGGAATAGCCCACCATTCGCCTCAATCGACAGTATAACAGTTGCCAAGAGATCTAGGAGAAGAGGGTCTGGGAGAGCTTAAAACTCATTTATTGCTCAATATTACATTTGTATATAATAATAAGTTATAGTCATCAGGTCATTAGCAGCGGTTCAATATGCATTAGTTAGGCGGAAACATCAGCAGTGCTGGGGGCGCTGGATATAGTTTTTGCATCTGTCGTTGCTTTCTTCCTCAGTTTCAATTCTAGGAATTTAACCTTGTTGTAGGGCATCTTTTTCCTGCAGACACAGCACTCGCCAACGGTAGTAGTTGCTCGCTGAGAGATCGAAAGAGCTCGAAATACACATTTGGAACAGTAAAAATGACCACACTCAGTTATTGCTACCACTTCTGGCGACTCAAAGCACACACAGCAAGTTGCCTCTCGGAAACTTGATCTTTCGTTGAGTTCATTGGGCACAGCGTCTTTCAGTTGTTCCGTCGTGGCTTTACCATCCTCATCGTCATCGAGAATATCGATCACTTCAGGACCAGATTCTTCAGCATCATCAGTCAAGTCAATAGCTTCACGTTCTTTTCGTAGCTTTTCGACCTCTGGATTACGAGCTGCATCTTCTGGTTTTGCAGATGAGGCTTCACCGCTTTCAGGGGTGTTGCCAGGTCTCGGTCTACGACGGTTACACGTGCAACCTCTTGGTCTGGGTGGAGCACTACTACTTCCTGAACCACCTGAACTCCGTTCGGTTCTTGGAGGTAGCACAAAATCTGCAGGAGCATTAAGTATCATATTTCTTAACCTACGACGCTTTTGTCTACGGGTTTCATAATAGTCCACTTCATACTGAAAATCTAAAGGATGTCTATTAGTGACTGGACGTTCCTCTTGGATCTCATTACTCCCCCCACTACTTGAACCAACTTCAGCCATTTCGCTTGTTGGTGAAATTAAAGATCGCACTCCAGCCATAAATGGACTTCAAGATTATGCAGCAGCCTTTCGTTATGACCGTTGGGGTTTCTTAGTGATTTACGATAGCTGACCTTCTTTCCTTTTATACTCTAATCAAGCTCGCTAAGACCCTCTCTTTATGTCTTATACCGGTTCAGAGATCTCAAATATTGGCCACTTTTACTTTGTAATACTTCAAATGACAAATAGTCAACAGAGGGAAACAGATTTCTATGCTTATGCTCTCTCAGCCATTTATGGTAAGCAGAACTACCCTAACCTCAGAGCAGCAGCCAACTTTACCCCTGAATCCAGCTCCAGCGACTGGGACCTTGCCCCAGATACCTGTTGTTCTTCGAGAGAATCCGTTGGGAGTCTAGCTGGCGGGGTTAGTTGAGGGGATATACGTTTATACACTGTTATCTATGTAACTATTATGTGAAAGAACAGAGTGACTGGCGTTTAGAGTCTGGCAATGATGTCCTCGACAACTTCGTCAGTGGACGAAGAACCGCCCAAATCAGGCGTAGACACCTTGCCCTCAGATAAATTAGCATCGACAGCAGCATTGATACGTGAGGCAGATTTGGTATGTCCCAAAAACTCAAGCAAAAGAGCGGTGGAACGGATAGTAGCCACAGGGTTGGCAATGCCCCTAAAAAACTGTTAGTATCTTTATAAAGTAAAAACTGCTTCCAACAGCTGGGGGCTGCGCCAAACTTCATCGCTCGTCAACCGTGCTCATCTTGCACACGTCGAAGTCCCACGCAATCTCCTGCGAAGCAGGAGCCATGGGGTCTGGGGCGCAGCCCCAGCCGCCGGAGGCAAGACTACCTCCCATAATTAGTACTTACCTTCCCTCGATATCAGGGGCACTTCCGTGACATGGCTCGCCAATAACAAAGTCGTCGCCAACGTTGGCACTGGGGACGACACCGAGAGATCCAACAAGAGCAGCAGCACCGTCACTGAGAATGTCTCCGTAAAGGTTGGGTGCCACAACGACATCGAAGATTTCTGGCTCACGGAAGAGCTTATAGACCATGGAGTCGACGATTTGCTCGTTGATGTGGAGGTCGGCCTCGAAAGAGTCTCTCTTGGCCTCGTAGAGGTCCTTGATGGTCTGGCGGAAAAGACCGTCTGAAACACTGAGGACATTGGACTTGTGAGTGATGGTCACAAGTGGGCTCTTATGAATGGAAGAACCAGGGTTCAATTCACGAGCCTTTTGTCTTTGAATAGCGAGTTTGAAGGCAATGGCACCGATTCTCTCACTGGCAGTTTGGGTGATTCTCTTGATGGCTTCAGCAACCTTGGTTCCGTCAGCAGCTTCGAAAAGACGCTCCTCCTTGATATATAAATCTTCAGTGTTCTCACGAACAATGACCAAGTCACATGGCTTGTCAAACTCGGCAACAGACTTGACAGGACGAACATTGGCGTACAAACCAAGCTTCTTACGCAGAGCGACGATTGGAGAAGAATAACCTTCAACCTTTTTAGAAGGAGAGCTGACAGCGCCAAAAAGACCACCGTCACACTCGTTTTTCAAGATCTCGACAGTCTTGTCGGGAAGAGCAACCCCAGTACTCTTGAAAAGCTCGAAACCAGCATCCAAATGGACGAACTCGAAGTCGAGACCATCCTCCTTGGGCAAGCTCTCGAGAATCTTGCGTCCAGCCTATATCGTTAGATCTCATTTTCTCCTTTCCAAAACAAGCTTCCCGCGCTACATTGGCTTTTGCTTTTGATCTGCGTTGCCAGATTCACTCCTCAGTTCGATGCCTCCAACCATAGTTCCAGATCTCTGCACTGCTCCAAGATTCAGAACAGATCACGTAAAGCAGCACCACCACCTGACCATCTGAGATCATATTATTAGAGCAATTGACAATCAAAACTGGCAAAGGAGCTATAATTATGCTATTACATAACCAGAGAGTGCAGACGGAAAACATATGACACTACTAAACTTACAGGAATCACCTCTCTGCCAATACCATCACCAGGGATAAGGCCGATCTTGAGGGTCTTAGAGGCAATTGAGGAAGAAGAAAAAGAACGAGAACTCGCACCAGACAGAAGAGACGAAGTCAATCGATTAGAACGAAGCATTTTGAAATATTGTTATATATATCAAGTTGTCGAGTAACCAGTAAGAGTCAGGGAACTTCACAAAGCCGACATCGGCCTTGAAATTCTAACCCTTGCCGCTGAAAAAATTCCATCCATCACGTGATATTAGATCTCCGAACTCCAGCGGAAATATACCGCCATTACTGAAGTTCTGGGTTTAATTATCTATTTCCGATAGAAAATGAGTTGTAAATGTAAATGCATTATATAAATAAGACTACTTTAAATAGTAAACCAGGATTAATTCGCCCAAGACCCCATCCTGTCCACTTCGCGGGCAGCTGGGGTCCCCCACAGAACGACTCGAGCGCAGCGAGAGGAGCTACGGGGTCTGGGGCGCAGCCCCAGCCGCCGGAGGCTTGTGGCTTCTGGAGTTTAATCCCACCTGATTGTGCCGGGGTGGTAGTATTTGCGGAGAGGAGCCGCTGGGGTGGCTGCGTTGTGTGTTCGTAGAATGACCACGCTGCGATTTTGGCCTGAGTCGATAGAGTGGCTCTGGAGATTGAACTCCTCGCAGAGGAGGTGGACGAACATTCGCCTTTGGGGGTTCATGGGTGGGAGGCGGAGCTCTTTGGGTGCTGGTTGTGTGGAGATGAACTCAGTAAGCTTCGCCTCGATGGTGTCACTCCAGTCTGGATCAACATAATACAAATCGAGAAGGTCATCATTGTATTTATGCGTGGCCGAGGATGCGAGCTTGGCTTGGTAATCCAGACCTAGGGCCTCTGCCATTTTCTTGTTCCTTTCAATAATAGCGCATGATTCGTCGCACTTCATAGGTCCGATGTTGGGTGATGGCTTGGCTGTGATTTCTTGGACTGATTGGCCAGTACATCTCCTTTGCCGGGTGAGATTACCACAAGGACATTTATCTATCACGGACTCATTACAGTCGGACTTGTTACAGGTCGCTTCTGTGCCATGATGACAAAGTGATTTATGTGTATGTCCACATGGTAGTAGCTTACCACAGGCACTGCTACACTTGGTTAAGCATTGACCCTCTGGATGACACACTTTTGTACAGGGATGTCCACATCCTGGTAGTGGAATACCGCATGCTTTGCCACATGAGACGGTCTGGCGATGACATTGTACTCCTTTGATAGTTGATTTCTTACAGACACATTGTCGCTCGACCAAGTATGGACATTTAGGACATTCCTGCTCGTTGCTATGACATTCATGGTCCACTCGAGGATGTCCACAGGTTGGCTCTCGGGTACATTGGTACTTGCACTTTGGTATCATGGATCCACATCTTATAGGGGCTCTTACAAGCGTGCGACCACAAGGACAGACATAGTCGTCTAAAGAGGATTCAAGACAAGGATGACAGGGACCACTGTGACAGGTCATTACGCAACGATGTTTGCCGCAGTTAAGCACAAGATTGCACACCTCTTCGCATCTGTGAACTTGTTCAATAGGAGAACCGTCCGTAGCAGCAGCACCAGGTCTCGCTCGTAATTGTCGCTTGCGTTGTTTCTCTCGCTCTAATGCCGTCTTTTCATGTTCACAGCAGATGTTGTTACATCGGTGTCTACGACAGTCCTTCAAAGCTGTGCACTTCTTTCTACATCTAGCAACATTACCAGCGGAAACAAACGAACAAGGAACATCAAATGCTTGAGAAGTACAGGCACATTTAACTGACTGATATCGTCTACAAGGAGGACACTCGCCTTCATGACATTCAGCAGCACATTGGTGACCACAGAGAAGTTTTTTCTCGCAGAGATTTTTACAGTTGGGTTTTGATTCCTCGCACGAGGATCGAAGCTTGCCACCAAGAAGATCAAATACTAGTGCCTTTCCACATGGACAGGTTTCATTTTCCACTGGAGCCATAGGGCAAGTGTGATCTTCCAGATCCCTTGGATGGCAGTTTTTAGAACATTTGTGAATTCCACAGTCATACGTCTCACCGCATACAGCTTCACACGAGAAATATCCCATCCATCTCTTGATATCACCCGAGTCTTCTTTCACCTCGCTCCAATTGGCTCTCTTTTCAGAGCATGCAACAGATTCATTACTTTTACCACAATAGCAAGTCACATCGACTAATTCAGGACATCTACCACATAGTCCAGTATGGCATACTTGTTTGCAACGATGCTCGCCACAAGGCAACATTTCATTGCAAATATCCTGACACTGCCAACCATCATAGGGGGTAATAATGCAAGGCCACTGTTTAGAATGCTTTCCGCAAAAGCAGTTTATACTAGGTCCTATTGCCATGCATTCTGAATGAGGACCTGGATGACATATAGCTCCACAGCCATGAACACAGCCCTTTAAAGGAGCATTACAAGTCTGGCCACAACTATGAGGAGAAAGGCCGTTGTACGTGGGATTAACCAGCTTGTTACACCAACACCTGTACTGCTTTACGATTTCTGTTTTAACCGAATTACACGAAGGGCATTTCCAGCTGCCTGCTTGCCCTTTACCAGACGTCTCTTTGATACCTCTCTGGCACCAGCTCTTTATACAGTCTAGATCATAGACTCTGTAGCAGACGTCGCAGCTCCAAATATGAGAATTGGAGTCTATCTCACCAGTACAAATAAGACATGTATATTCACCATTTTCGATCTCTGTACGTAGAATATCACTGAGATCCATATAATATGCTGAAGGGTCGTTTTCGGATTCCGACTCTGAGTCTGATTCCGTTTCTGAAGAATATGATTCACTAGGCACATCGCTCTCCTCGCTCGTAGGACCCTCATCTTTTGAGGCCAGAGAAAGCTTTTCTAGCTTACTTTCCACAGAAAGGTGTGCTTCCAAGACAGTCTCTTCGCCTAAACCACCTGTCTCCACCATTTTTGATACTATTAATGATTATTGAAGGAACGAAAGATAGATCTGATTTATATATTCCGTAAGCAGGATAAAATGAAAAGTTCAGCCGTACACGATTCACTCTTACTCACTTCTGCGTCTCCCCTGGATATTCCTCTCTTGGCAGAAGAGGGGTCGATCAACGGTCACTGTTGATGCCTTCAGGGGAGATGGCGGGCCTGCCTCCGGCGGCTGGAGCTCTGCCCCAGACCCCGTGGTACCTCTCGCTCCGCTCGAGACTAGCCTGTGATCGAGGCAATGTAGCAATTATTTATTTTAAAATTCTCGTTACAAACTCACGAGATTTGCTGATTGAAGAAGTTAGCTCCTGATCCCGCTGCTCCTTGGCGCTGTACTAAGGTTTTGGCTTTTTTCTGGCGCTCGGCTGGGATTACTGCTGGCGCTGTACTAGATTTCTGCTGTTTTTCTGGCGCTCGGCTGGGAATTCTGCTGGTGCCGTACTAGAGTTTTGGTGTTTTTCTGGCGCTCGGCTGGGAATTCTGCTAGAATTCTGCTGGCGTTTTGGCATTCTGCTGAAGTTCTGCTGGAGTTCTGATGGAATTCTGCAGGAGTTTTGGAATTCTACTGGCGTTCTGCTGGAATTCTGCTGGAGTTTTGGATTTCTGCTGGTGTTCTTCTGGAATTCTGCTGGGGATTTGGATTACCGCTAGAATTCTGCTGGAATTTTGCTAGGGTTTTGGAATTCTGCTGGAGTTCTGCTGGAATTCTGCTCGGGATTTTGGAATTCTGCTGGAGTTCTGCTGGAATTCTGCTAGGGTTTTGGAATTCTGCAGGTGTTCCGCCGGAATTCTGCTGGAATTTTGCTTGGGGTTTTGGAATTCTGCTGGAATTCTGCTGGATTCCTGCCAGGGAGTTTGGAATTCTGGTGCGGTTTTGGAATTTTTCTGGAGTTCTGCTGGAATTCCGAAATTGTTACATCGCTATATGGGGGTATGTAGGTAATTCGCACCCTTTAACTGAAGTTTTAAACTCCCAACATGTCTCTACTGGGGGTAGGAGACGTGCTGCTCATTTTTAGCAGAACTCTAGCAGAATTCCAAAACTCCAGCATAATTCCAGCAGATTCAAGCAGAACTCCAGCAGAAATCCAAAACACCAGCAGAATTCCAAAACCCCAGCAGAATTACAGCAGAACGTCAGCAGAATTCCAAAACTCTAGCAGAATTCCAGCAGAACGTCAGCAAAATTCCAAAACTCCAGCAGAATTCCAGCAGAATTCCAGCAGAACGTCAGCAGAATTTCAAAACTCCAGCAGAATTCCAGCAGAATTCCAGCGGAACACCAGCAGAATTCCAAAACTCCAGCAAAATTCCAGCGGAATTGCTGCAGAATTCCAAAACCCCAGCAGAATTCTAGTAGCATTCCAGCACGACTCCAGCAGAAATCCAAACCCCCAATAGAATTCCAGCAGAGCACCAGCAGAAATCCAAAACTCCAGCAGATTCCAGTAGAAAACGAGCAGAATTTCCAGCAGAACTTCAAACCGCTAAGCCGAATTCCAGCAGGACTCCAGAAACATAGCAGGTAGAGTTTTGGCGTTTTTCTGGGGAGTACTGCTGGCGCTGTACCAGAGTTTTGGTGTTTTTCTGGCACTCTGCTGGGTGTACTGCTGGCGCTGTACCAGATTTCTGGTGTTTTTCTGGCGCTCGGCTGGGAGTACTACTGGCGCCGTACTAGTGTTTTGGTGTTTTTCTGGCGCTCGGCTGCTGGCGCAATACTAGAATTTTGGCGTTTTTCTGGCGCTAGGCTGGGAGTACTGGGCGCCGTACTAGACTTTTGGTGTTTTTCTGGCGCCACTGCGGGCTCTGTACTAGATTTTTGGTGTTTTTCTGGCGCTGTACTAGATTTCTGGTGTTTTTCTGGCGCTCGGCTGGGAGTGCTGCTGACGCTGTACTAGATTTCTGGTGTTTCTCTGGCGCTCGGCTGGGAGTACTGCTGGCGCTATACTAGATTTTTGGTGTTTTTCTGGCGCTCGGCTGGGAGTACTGCTGGCGCAGTACTAGAATTTTGATGTTTTTCTGGCGCTGTACTAGAACATTGGTGTTTTTCTGGCGCTCGGCTGGGAGTACTGCTAGTGCCCTACTAAAGTTTTGGCAAACTCCCAGCGGGGCGCCAGAAAAGCACCAAAGCTCTAGTAGAGCGCCAGAAAAATGCCAAAACTCCAGTACTGCGCCAGCACTCCTCCCAGCACAGCGCCAGAAAAACACTAAAAATCTAGTACTGCGCCAGCAGTACTGCCAGCCAAGCGCCAGAAAAACACCAAAATGCTAGTACGGCGCCAGCACACCTCCCAGCAGAGTGCCAGAAAAACACTAAAAATCTAGTACTGCGCCAGAAAAACACCAAAAACCTAGCTCTGCGCCAGCAGAACTCCCAGCCGAGCGCCACCAAAAATCTGGTACGGCGCCAGCAGTACTCCCAACCACCAGAAATCTAGTACAGCGCCAGAAATACACCAAAAATCTAGTACAGCCCCAGCAGAACTCCCAGCCGAGCGCCAAAAATCTAGTACTGCGCCAGAAAAACACCAAAAATCTAGCACAGCGCCAGCAGAACTCCCAGCCGAGCGCCAGAAAAACACCAAAAATCTAGTACAGCGCCAGTAGAACTCCCAGCAGAGCGCCAGAAAATCACCAAAAATCTAGTATTGCGCCAGCAGTGCTCCCAGCCGAGCGCCAGAAAAACACCAAGAATCTAGTACGCCCCCAGAAGTACCCCCAGCAGAACGCCAGAAAAACACCAAAAATCTAGTACAGCGCCAGAAAAACATCAAAAATCTAGTACGCCCCCAGCAGAACGCCCAGCCGAGCGCCAGAAAATCGCCAAGAATCTAGTACAGCGCCAGCAGCGCTCCCGGCAGAGCGCCAGAAAAACGCCAAAAATCTAGTGCAGCGCCAGAAAAACACCAAAAATCTAGTACGGCGCCAGCAGTACTCCCAGCGCAGCGCCAGAAAAACATCAAAAAACTAGTACAGCGCCAGCAGTGCTCCCAGCCGAGCGCCAGAAAATCACCAAAAATCTAGTACAGCCCCAGCAGAACGCCCAGCCGAGCGCCAGAAAATCGCCAAGAATCTAGTACAGCGCCAGCAGCGCTCCCGGCAAAGCGCCAGAAAATCGCCAAAAATCTAGTACGGCAGCGCCAGAAAAACACCAAAAATCTAGTACGGCGCAAGGAGTGCTCCCAGCACAGCGCCAGAAAAACACCAAAAATCTAGTACGGCGCCAGAAAAACCCCAAAAAACTAGTACCACGCCAGCCGTACTCCCAGCCGAGCGCCAGAAAAACACCAAAAATCTAGTACGCCCCCAGAAGTACCCCCAGCCGAGCGCCAGAAAAACGCCCAAAATCTAGTACGGCGCCAGCACTGCTCCCAACCGAGCGCCAGAAAAACTCCAAAAATCTAGTACAGCGCCAGCACTGCTCCCAGCCGAGCGCCAGAAAAACGCCAAAAATCTAGTACAGAGCGCCAGAAAAACACCAAAACCCTAGTACAGCGCCAGCAAATCGGTGAGGTCTGATCAGCGACTGGTGAGACCTGGTTCCATTATCGACTCGAGCGTAGCGAGAGGAGGAGCGGGGTCTGGGGCGCAGCCCCAGTCGCCGGAGGCAGGTTCTTTAAGCCTGTAGAGAGCTGGTTCTAGAGGAGCAGCGCGGTCTTGAGCGAGAAGAGCAGTTTTGTGAGGCATAATTGAAAATTATATTTCAAGTGTAGCATATATATAAGTACAAGTTAGGCTCTGCCTAAAACCTCCGGTTACCGCGATTGTTATTTCTATTATAGCCTCCATGGCCGCCTTGGGGATTTCCATTTTGGTTGTATCCCCCGCCTTGGCCATACCCTCCTTGACTATATCCACCTTGTCCATATCCACCTTGTCCATAGCCGCCTTGAGCATGACCACCTTGTCCATAGCCAGCCTGTCCGTAGCCACCTTGTCCGTAACCACCTTGTCCGTAACCACCTTGTCCGTAACCACCTTGCCCATAGCCACCTTGTCCGTAGCCACCTTGTCCATAGCCACCTTGTCCGTAGCCACCTTGACCATAGCCACCTTGGTTGTAGCCGCCATGAGCATGTCCACCTCGACCATATCCATTTTGTCCATATCCACCTCGACCATATCCATTTTGCCCGTACCCACTCTGGCCGTATCCGCCTTGGCCATACTCTCCCTGGCCATATCCGTTTCTGCCTTGGCCATTGCCATTGCCATAGCCTCCACGGCCGCGTCCACTGGGCCCGCGTTGGTCTTTTGGTTCTGATGAGCCGTTGGAAACGAAGTACTGGTACCCCCCACTTCTCTGAATGCCAGTGGAGACAGGTTGTGGTTTCACACTATTGTACTCCACATTACGGTTATTTCTGCCTTGGAACATGTTTTTCTTTGGACCATTCCTAATTGATTCCATGTCTTCATAGGTCAGCACTGGATCAATTAATTTAACACCACTTAGAAGCATGCTTTTGTTATAGTGAGCCAGTTCTGGCATCGAGTATTCCACAGCCAAAGACATATCTGGATCGAAATTAGGCATGTCTCCAGTGTTGAGTGGGAAAATGAGTGCCTTCTCTGGTTCAATTCCTGGCGCTTTACGCACAATTCCCGCCAATCCGCTACCTTTGTCTGATCTAAACTCCACATTGACTATTTTAGACTCTCCATACAGCTTCTCCTTGACATCTTTGTAAAGTTTGTTTCCACTGCTAATCAACAGAATCTCTTGACGACGTCCGTTCCTATACCGTTCATGCTCGGTTAGTTGTGGATAGAGAGCTTGTACTTCTGCTAATAATCTTTTTTCGTCAATAAATGGTAACAAGGCAACACCTTGCCAGGACATCTTTTTACCGTTCATATCAATGGGAAAATCGACAGGGTAAAAGTCGATGATGCTCGAATTGGGGTCGCTCATTAGTGGACGGAAAATTTCTGGAAGAGTGTGCGAACTATCAGCAGGCAAAACACTCATCAACTGTTCGAATGGCGCAAAAGGCTCACCTGGGTCGAATTTTATTTCAATATCGGCCAAATCAATCAGGTCCTGTGCAAACGGGGCATAATGATATGGAAAGTACCAGGTCCAGGAGGGGCATCCTTGATAATAGTACAATAGTGTCCAACAGATACCCTCAATATACTTATTAACCACTCCCTTTCGAAATTCTGCATCGTCTTCTGAAACGTGAAACTTGTTTGAATAATATCTGTTTCTGTAGCCAGGTTCCCATAGCTTAATATTATCTTCTGGTTCATCGAGGTCATCCTCACCTGAACTTCTTGCAGCGGGTTTCTGTAGTTCGGTATTTGCTTTACGCTTCTGTCCAGCTGCCACGATTCCGTTATCACTAGGTGTTTCAGTCTCACCCTCTTCTTCTTCCTCTTCGTCCTGTGGCTCACCATCGTCCTCATTGTCATTCTCCTTTTGACTCTCTTCCTTCTCTTGACTGACATCTATAGCTTCCTTATCACCATTTGCCTGTTCTTCTTGATCGGCACTACCACCTAATAAAAGTTTTGCTTTTAATTCCTGGGCCGCAGTCTTATTGGCCATATTAGCCAGACTCAACGCATTACGATTAGCCACAATGTCACTGTTCGACATGTGTGTCTTGCCCACACTCTCGCCGGAAGTAGTATACAATGGCATGTTTTCCAGTGGCGCCACAGGAGCACGCTCGCCTCTGTTTTTACTTAGTGCCACTGGTGGTGGGCCCGACATCTGGTTCATATATGCCTTTCGCTGGTCATTTTCGACTCTGCGTCTCTTTTCATTACGCAGTCTACGAACCTCTCCTTCACGCTTCTTTCTAAATATACCGTCCTCTTGTTGTCCTAGCGCTCTCATCATTATTTGTACACGGGCAAGATCCACTTGTCCATCGCAGGTCATATAACCCTTCATAGCTGGGAGAGATCTTCTCCAAATACCAATCAAAATGTCAATGCCATTATCACGAACGTCTAGCGAAGGCATATGAGGCAAGAAATCGTTGCCTACAAAAAAACACATAAACACCCAATCATCAATTGCTCTTTCAATATCAAAAACGAAAGGCAACCTTGGAACGTTTAGCTCGATCTCTAAATATTGACGTAGAATATCTACATGTAGCCAGATAAACGGTTTTGGCTTGGCTTTTTCAACTGCTTCTTCCTCTTCTTCCCTTCGTTTGGCTTCTTCTGTTAACGCAAACCCATTATTACTGTTTTTGTTTCTCCTTCGGTTGTTATTATCTTGTGCAAAGACATCTTCACGAAGAATTTTAAAGTGAGGCTCATGAGTAGCCAGTCCTAAAAAGATCAAATCAGCGTCTAATCCATAAATACAATGACTGGTATTTGGATCATGAGCAGGATCACTTCTTTGACTACGAATAAACTCCATGATCTTGTGTTCACCTTCACCTGGAATTGATGCGTCCGAGATAATCACCTTCAAATCCTTCCAACCAGGGTCGTTATTTAGCTTATAAGCTACCCAGTACCTTAATGATTTGGCCAGAATATCCATAAACGGCGTACCTGGGGTGATTACGTTTGTATCCCAAGCCCTTTTTCCTTTAATAGCATCGTCGATAACCTCACCTCGAGCTTCTGCCTCAGCAATAGCTTTCTGCTTCTCTTCAGCCAGGATTCGAGCATCCTGAGCGGATCGGAAACGACGCGAACGCTGTTGATTCATTTTGGCTCTGGGAGCAACTCCATCTACTGCAATCATCAAAACCTTTCTTGGTCTAGCCATAGAGACGACACGATCTGTATACCGGAATACCTCCAACATCATCTCATCCTCAGTCTCTGGCGGAGGTCGACCCTCAGGATGGGTACATGGATGTACAATACCATTCATATCCAGATACAAATTATCAAGTTCTCCATTAGGATTCTTGCCTGAATAATCAGCAGGATACTCTTCTCCGTCCACGATAATGGGCGGCTCTTCCACCGCCTGGGAAATAATTTTTGGATATTTCTTAGATAGCCATCTGAACAATGCAGGGACACTACAGCACGTTAGTTCCACACCTTCCTGCAAAACATATACACCAGCCTATACATACCCCATGTTTGCTGATGTAAAATAAAGAATGTAAAACTTCTATTTCCAGCTAAAACTACAATATCCCTCTTCAGCTCGGATCTGGCGAAATATCTCGTCTCCAACATGCGAATTTATTTTATTAGGAGAATAGGGTTTGTACCAAAATGCTACTGTTATGCGTGCACTTCACCAGGTTTCAGCGGACTCGTGCGCTTCGTGAGATTCTCGTCGCATCGACTCGAGCGAAGCTCGAGGAGCCACGGGGTCTGGGGCAGAGCCCCAGCCGCCGGAGGCATATCTTCGCTCGTGTCATTCTGTGTTTTTGTGTACAAATAATGCATTAATAAATAAGTGTTACCTCTATAATTCTATGTCGTCGAGGTCTGTGTCTCCATTCAGGACACGTTTGAGGAGCGTAGCATCTTTAATTGTTTGTTTGGCATTTCGCCGCACTATTAGCTTCTGTTCTAGCTCCTCAGACTTGATTTTGGCCAGCTGGAGAATGGACTGGGGCACACCAGCTAGTCTGGCTACGTTGAGTCCATAGGACCTGTGCGCAATGCCTTTTTCCAGAGTGTACAAGAAGGTGATTTCCTTGCCGAATTCACCATCTCTCTCCAAAAACCCCATGTGATGGTTTGAGACGATGCCGGGGTACATGTTTTCAAACTCTGCTAGTAGTGGATAATGCGTCACGAAGAGGGTGAGCGAGGTAATGTCAGTGATGAAGTGTGAAAGCACGGCATGAGCGATGCCCACTCCGTCCATGGTACCTGTTCCTCTTCCAATCTCGTCGAGAATTACAAGGGATTTTTCAGTAGCGTTGTTGATGATGTCGACACACTCTTTCAGTTCCACCATGAATGTAGATTCACCCGCTAGCATGTTGTCATACGCACCCATTCTTGTGTAGATGGCGTCCACGATCCCCAGCTTGGCACTATCGGCAGGAACAAAGCACCCAACTTGTGCCATTATACAGATCAGTGCCACCTGTCGGACATAGGAACTTTTACCCCCCATGTTCGGGCCTGTAATAATCAAACTTCTATTTGCATCGTGTGACATATCGACGCTATTAGGAACAAAAGAGCCGCTAACAAGAAGTTGGTCCACCATGGGATGTCGACCATCTGTGATCTGGATATAGGGAGTATCAACATATTCAACACGGGTATATTTTGGATTAGAAGAGGCGGCGGCCAGAGACATAAGACAGTCGATCTGTGCTATTGCTGTTATCACCTCTCTAAATTGCTCGTAGTTCTGGATAATATTGTCAATGAATATTGAAAAAGCAGAATCACATTCTAAAGCCAGTTTTTCTCGATGATATTCCCTCTCTTTTAGTAGTTTTCTGACTTCCGGTGTATGGTATCCATGAGCATCTTTGGTACTTCCGCCACGAATCCAATCTTTGGGTACCGTTTTAGATTTTGATTTCGGAATCAAAACCAAGTAGCTTGTAAGTTGTATGGACTTGTATTCGAGTTTTGGCATTTCCAACTGTTTTCTTAGGTATTGTAGGTGTTGGGATAACTTCTTATCAATATCCACAAGAAGAAGCTTCTGGTCGGTGATATTCTCGTATTCCTCAAAATCGTCATCTTTAAAAAAGTCTTCATTTTTATCTTCTTTGGCAGCTGCTCTGTTGATATGAGAAAGCGCCTCTATCACTACGTCACGGCATTTAGGTAGTATAGAGAACAATTCGTTCAGAAGCTTAGATTTGAATCCTACTTTTTCAGGATTCAGTTCAGAAAAGGCCACAGAAATCTCTCGCAGGTAGTCCAGCGTGTAATACAGCTGTTTACGCGTGGTACGTTTGTAATAAAGACGGATCAGTCCTTTTTCCATATCAGGTAGCTTCTTCATAATCAGAGAGATAGTGTTGATTTTATCGGGATAACTGGTAACCAACTCGGCGACTGCCTCAACACGTAACTCCAGTTGCTCTCGATCCACCAGTGGCTTTGCTAACCATGATTTTAGTAATCTTTGGCCAAATGGTGTTCGCGTATGATCCATTATCCAAAATAAGCTCCCTTTTTCTGAATAGTTTGTTTCGTTTTGGAATATCTCCAAACTGGTCAGGGTGTTGGCGTTCAACAACATGTGGTTGCGACTTGTAAAGGAGGTAAAGTTTTTTGTGAGATATAACACATTCTCTAATTTGAACGTCTCGAGATATTCAATAAGCGAAGCCAACGACAGTGAAGATAATGAGGTTAGATTAGTGGGTGGTAGTACAGCTTCGTCTTTAGCGTAGAAATTATTTATCAGAGAAGACGCATCCGAATCGCTCAGTTTTGGACGAGTTTCAATTCTGATAGAGCCGTCAGAAGCTTGTTGTGTACCTCGATTAGAAAGATTTCTGACCATCGTATTTACACTTGTAGGAACATCGCCTACAATTAGGACCTCGCATGGCTGGATATGAAGCAGTCGAGTCTCGAATTCTGTTAATAGCGGGGTATCCACAAACTCGTCGATAATTATATCTCCAGTCGAAGCTCTTACTGCGACGAGTCCGAAGGATAGTGGTGATGAGGGGGTCTTTTTCTCACCTGTGCAAATACAAAGAATATAACCTCCAGCCATTGACAGAGAGCTAAACTGGCCCTGCGACTGGTGCTGAAAGTCTTCTAAATATGTTCCCTTTGTATGCATATAGGTAAGCTCTCGCTTCATTAGCTTACTTTTATTCGTGCCGGCCGATTTGATAGCAGCGGTCTCCATTTGCTGCACAACACCCACCTTGAAGCCCTTATCAACCAGGTTACGAACCCGTCTATCCAAAGCTTGAATAGGAAAGGAAGTAGTCGCAAAACTTTTATACAAATGATCATTTGGGTGTGAGTTGTCAATGCTCAGTTTACCAGGGATTGCATTCCACCCAAATGCCCTGGCCGCTGACACAGCGTCATATCCGTATATCTTGTATTTATAACCCACTTCAACAAGGATAATGGCATCGGGATAGTTTTTCTTCAAAGCCACATATTGCTCGTCCATTGGAGTTAGCTTGGTACGACTGGCAGCAGCAGTAGAGGCGGCTTTTGGTCCGCTTACTGAGCCGTTGCCAGAGCCATCATTAGCAAAATGGCTGAGTGAGACACCGCCAGCAGCGCTAGCACTACTATCATCTTCCTTGATGCCATCTATATCAGCATTTGCAGGATCAGGAGTGTCAGCAGAATCTGCTCTTTCGCTTGAGTCTGAATCAACCGTATTGGAGACATGAGCGCCAGCATCGTCCGAGCCATTCTGCCTCAGTCGTTGTCTTATTTTCTCTAAACTGCCTGGTTTTCCTAATTTTGCCAAAAAGCGATCATGCAAATCCAACTGCTCCTGAGACAGAGGTTCTTGTTTGACATTTTTTGACTTTGTGAACTGGAAGGCGGAGAGTCTAGTCTTGGGCTTAGCTTTCCCAGCAGCATCACCAGTATTACCCATCCCAGCTCCTAATCTCGCTTTTCGTTTAGATGCTGGCAGATCCACATTGTGGTCAGGCAATCTATTAGTACCCATGGATCTGGGCTTCTTGTCGGCCGTCTTCTTGGTCGTCCTACCAACATCAGAGTCAGCCGGCCGCTTCACACCTCGAGGAGGCTGCAGACTACCGGATTCTGGAGAATACGAACCATTGGCTGGAGTGCCATCCAGAGACACTGTCTCTCGTTTATCTGATCCATGTAGTGCTTGATCCATATTCCTCATATGGCGTCTAAAAAATCCACCCTCGTGATCAAGTGATCCATCATCAGCCTCCTCTTCCAGGGATACATCAGCCTCTTGCTGAGTTGATTCGCCGTCAGGAACTGGTTTCTTAAACCCCATCATATGCCGAGTAAAGAAGCCAGTGCCCTCTTGGTCAAGCGAGTCAACAGCCTCCTCGACCTCCTCAGCCTGGGCCTCCTGTTCAGTAGATCCACCATTGGTGGCAGCTGGTGGTCTTAGGGGCTTCATATGGCGAGTGAAGAACCCACTAACCTCTTGGTCAATCGGCTCATCAGGCTCCCCAGCCTCCTCTGCAGCCTTCTTCGTACGTTTTTTGAAAAACGAACTGATAGAAGTCTGTCCACTCATTCTGTAGCCCTTCGTGATCCAACGACACTCAGATCAGATCCTGCCTGTCGCTCGCAATGAATCAAGCCCAAACGCGAAGCACCCCCACCTGCATACACCCCTACGCGGCTACCAGGGGTAAAATACGCAGATGCTAATCCACTCCAAACTTTCGAGACTGGGCACATGCCTCCGGCGGCTGGGGCTCTGCCCCAGACCCCGTGGTGCTCGCTTCGCGAGCATTTACACACCGAAACATCAGGGACTCCCACGTAACGACTCGAGCGAAGCGAGAGGAGCCACGGGGTCTGGGGCGTAGCCCCAGCCGCCGGAGGCAGTCCCCACCCCTCGCAGCAGCAGCGAACATCACACGGCGGAACGCGAAAAAAAAAAAAGCCTGCGCGTGGTTTCAGTGCAGGCTGCTGGGGTTCCACGTAGGCCTGGGAGATATTGCACTAACGGAATCTGAGCCCTGGTCTTTTTTCCGGTTCGAGGCGTCCCTTTTCTCTTCCTCTCTGTTTGATCCACCCTGTACATTAGATCTGACGAGGACAAAAGTCGAAACTTAATCAGTTTAGGTTTAGTTTAGTGTATCAACAAATACGAATACTTTTTCACGATATTCGGATTATTCACATTATTTTTGGTGGTCAAGCTTCTAAGACGTGTTTATCGCCGTTATCTCAAGCACAGAATGCCTTCAGATAATTCACATGTTTCGATCCAGAACTCGCCCCCAGTGGCTGTTCTGGCGTACTGTATGTCGTCTATTATGATGACTGTCACTAATAAGTACGTTTTGTCGGTGGGACATTTCAATTTCAACTGTATTCTTCTTGCTGTTCAGTCGCTTGTCTGTTTGCTCGTTATTCTAGGTTTGAAGTCGGCTGGCATTGTGAATTTCCGTTCTTTCAACTCTGCAGAGGCTAAGAAATGGTTCCCTATTTCTGTTCTACTGGTGGCTATGATTTATACTGCTTCTAAGGCTATGCAGTATCTGTCTATTCCTATCTACACTATTTTCAAGAACGTGACTATCATTCTTATTGCCTATGGAGAGGTCATTTGGTTCGGTGGTAATGTCACTCCCATGGCTCTCATGTCGTTCCTTCTGATTGTTCTTTCTTCTGTTGTCGCTTCTTGGGCTGACATCACTTCTGCTGCTCCTGGAAGTGATTCTGCTGCCTATGGAATCTTCAACTTGGGTTATTTCTGGATGTTTGCCAACTGTTTGTCTAATGCTGGATTTGTCTTGTTCTTGCGTAAACGTATAAAGCTCACCAACTTCACTGATTTGGATACTATGTTCTACAACAATCTCTTGTCCATTCCTGTTTTGCTTGTAGGCTCGATTATTTTCGAGGACTGGAGCGCTGAAAATGTGGCTCTCAACTTCCCTGCCGAGACCCGTAACGTGGTCTTCTCCATGATGATCCTGTCCGGCCTCTTCTCGCTCGGTATCTCCTACACCTCTGGCTGGTGCGTGCGTGTGACCTCGTCCACCACCTACAGCATGGTCGGCGCGCTGAACAAGCTGCCAGTGGCCCTGTCAGGACTCATTTTCTTCGACACCCCCGTCACCTTCGCCAACATCACCGCCATCTTCCTCGGCTTCCTAGCAGGCATCGTGTACGCCGTGGCCAAGGTCCAACAACAAAAACAAAAGGACAACATCCTCCCCACCTCCAACAAGGCCTAATGTATCGCACATGCGCCTGGTGAGCTATAGATACTTTAGAAAAAGGCTTAATAATACCATCATGCATAGCTTGTCTGGTGCCCTTGTGCCTCCGGCGGCTGGGGCTCCGCCCCAGACCCCGCTGCTCCTCTCGCTACGCTCGAGTCGTGCGTCGGGCGGTGGTGAAGCGTTGAGAAGGCCCAGACCCCGCTGCTCCTCTCGCTACGCTCGAGTCGTGCGTCGGGCGGTGGTGAAGCGTGGAGCCCTTCTCAGGCACGGTTTGACAGCCCATCGCGCTCGCGAAGCGAGCACAACGGGGTCTGGGGCGTAGCCCCAGCCGCCGGAGGCACATGTTCAGGAACAGTAACAAGGCATTCTATAAATTACAGCAGTGTTTTGAGCTCCTTATACAGCTCGGTGAGCGATACTCGCTCTTCAGGGAGCATGGAGTAGAGTAGGATGTAGAGTTTTGTACGCTGAATGGGGACGAACTGGCCTGTGAGCAGACGCGTGATCACTTGAAGTGAGAGATAGTGCATTCGCAGCCTCTGTCCCAGGATGTTGTATTGCTGGAAGATATGTGCGTAGCCTAGTGGCACTGGTTGCAGTTTCAAGCAGCTCTTGTCGTCTCTTTCGTACTCGAAGCGGATTCCCCCTGGGATTCGTCGCGAGTCTTTGATTCGTAGTAGAATTGCAAATAGCGGGAAGTGGTTGAGGAACGACAGCACGCTCTCGAGCCCAGCACAGAGAAGCACTATTGAGAGCCGGCTAAATGCAAAGAATAAATAAAATACCAGCACTGTTGGCAGCAGGAAGAGCAGCACTGTGAAAAATACCGTTCCCATCAGCAGCTGGTCTAGCTCATAGTTACAGGAATCTATTCGATTACGCAGAACATTGTGCTTTTTGCCACGGAAAAGGTGGAACAGTGAATGAAGCACTACCAATTGCCAGTGGTAGATTCGAGCCGAAGCTACGTAAAATGCATAGACGTGAAGTGTCAGAAAAGAGATGAAGTCCGACACCAATGATATCGATAGAGTAAAACCGCCAAAGCCAGAATAGCCTATAATCGATATAATTATCCAAAAGTATGGTCGAAAAATATTGAGAAAAAATCCCCAGAACTGGATTACAAACAGAAACATTTCGCCAAAAAACGCAGCCAGCTCATTGTTTAGCTTTAAACCACCAGGCCAGTCCATGAGCCACAGCATGATGTCTCTAAACTGTACAGAGAGAATCTCATCAATACAATAACAGAGCCAGTCGACGATGCGATCGCGATTGTCAAGGATGACGCCTCCAAAAGCCACGCCTAGAATCACATCATTGATTACTAGCCAGATGGAGTTATAGAAACGAATATATTCCACATTGAAGTCCGTATTACTATGCCAGTTTTGAGATCTCTTTCGAATAGTCAGGTACTGTATGGGCCAGTAGCAGAACTGCTGCAATCGCAAGTCTATTTGCTGCGCCGTGGCAGATAGATCTTTGAGGGCTGTTGGGGGAGATGTGTCGGACGGCAATTTTGATGAGACTGGTGATGATGATGGTGATGATGGTGATGATGGTGATGAGGAAGAGAATGGTGAGGGCGGCGATGATGCTGAAGAGGGGTTTGATGGTGACGATGACGGAGATATTGCTGACGAAGGTGCCGACGAAGAGACACTAGGTTGCGCTTCACTAACAGCAGCTCCAAGAGGTTCGCCATTTATATTGCGAAATATGGTCTCTGGCTTCCATTCTATCACTCTCAGAATGCCTTCGGCGATTACTCTGCCAAAGAGAATGCCCCCGACAAAAAACCTGCTTAGATAAGGAATAAACGAACACCACAAAAGATAAAGAGCATTCCAAAACCCGTCATGGACTGTTCGAGCAGACTCTATAACTGATTCACTAACGCTTAGTCGTCTCCTCCTGGATTTCAATTTTGGAAATAACGTGGCTGCATTATGTCTCATGAGCTCACCCAGCTCATGTGAGCAATTGATCTGTGCTATGCAATTTTTTAATAGAAGTCGCTGCTCAACACTAGAACCTGAGTCTCGCAGCGAATGGTCTAGAACTTTTTCCATCAAGACATGTTTCTTTTCTATCGATTCCACTAGATTGGCTTCATATTCTTCACTCACTACCTTGAGAGTAGTCCTTTCTGCCAGGGCCAATGAAATAGGATATAGAGACAAATATTGCATACGATAGGCAAGAGGAGGGTCGAAAGTGATCACCTGAATCGAAGGACAAGAGTCACTGCTTCTGAGATCCTTCATTTTCTTTCTGCCTACCAGCTCATGTTGCGGGTACTTCATGCTGCAGTCGAGTTTGGCATTCAACGCAATAGCACGGTTGCGGTTCACCAAAGACAAACTAGTTGAATCCACATTCAATACACCCAATATACTCATGCGACGCAGACCGCATCTTTCGTATATTTGAGAGCTCTGGAAGTTGGACTCCTTAAGCAAATCATCCCGAATCAACAATGTCTCAACGATGGCAGGGTCGAGAAAGGGAAGCGTGGTTACAACTACAACATCCGTGTCGGAATTGTTCCATCCAATTATTAGTGATGGTGGGAATTCTGTCCTTTTCTGAATATGAATCACATTCAGTGGCCAGTATATTCGTATAGTCATTGATCAGTAACGACTGACGAACATGAAGAAGTGATCTAAGAGCCTGTGCTGGTGATCTGAACCTCAGTGAGTAGCCGCGCCAACGACACCAAGACGTCAGAGACAATCTACAAACAGGTCGAAATAAACAGATATAATCAATCAATAAAACAAATTGAAATCCCGAGCAAGCTAATAAATCTCAGTTTGTTTTTTAATTCTTATGTTACGCCTTCGGTAAACAACTGATCCAAGCATTCAGCTGACCCGCAGATGATGGTCGAGAGTGCCTCCGGCGGCTGGGGCTCTGCCCCAGACCCCATAGCTCCTCTCGCTGCGCTCGAGTCGTATTATCGGGTAACCATTTTGCGTGAAGGAGATGTCTGGGGTGAAGCCCAGGCCATCAGGGGCTAAGCGAGTGGACAATGCACTTTCGCAGATAGAATCAGCCCGCTTAGGTGTATTTACAAAAGTAAGAATTAAGAGTTTTGGTGTGGTGTTTTTCTGGCGCTCGGCAGGGAGTTCTGCTGGCGCTGTACTAGATTTTTGGTGTTTTTCTGGCGCTGTGCTGGGAGAACCTGGCACCGTACTAGATTTTTGGTGTTTTTCTGGCGCTCGGCTGGGAGTACTGCTGAAGCGGTACTAGATTTTTGGCATTTTTCTGGCGCTCGGCTGGGAGAACTGCTGGCCCTGTACTAGATTTTTGGTGTTTTTCTGGCGCTACTGCTGGCGCGGTACTAGATTTTTGGTGTTTTTCTGGCGCTACTGCTGGCGCTGTACTATGTTTTTCTGGCGCTCGGTTGGGAGTACTGCTGGCGCAGTACTCGATTTTTGGTGTTTTTCTGGCGCTACTGCTGGCGC
>MQSX02000045.1:0-83182 GCA_001939105.2 Sugiyamaella xylanicola (nom. inval.)
TTAACTATATAGATGTAATTAGTCTGTATACTATTTGATCGATCTGTCTTGCTTATTGTTTATTGTCGATGTTCTCTGTTGTTGTTCTTTTTTTTATAGGTAGTAATATCTGTGAGATATGTCATATGAAAATTCTTGATTTGGATGGCTTATGCAGTGCATTATTTTTTTTTTTTTTTTTTTTTTTTTTTTTTTTTTTCTTTTATTTTATTTTCTTTTATTTTCTGTTCTGGTTCTTACTGGTAATGAATAATAGATGTTTTTTTTTTGTAGGTTTTATTGTTTTTCCAAGATTTTGTAAAAAGGATATGAATATTATCGATAGTAGTAAAGAGAGATTCTATTGATCTCGATGGGGACCAAAGTGTGTCCACAATAGCTCAAGATTGTTATCTAAACAATCTAATTGGTCTCAGATGACAGATACTTCACAGAAACCACTCTAAGACTGTCTTAGAGCAGACTGTCGTCTGTCGTCGCTGTCTGTGGGTCGTAAAGTTTAGACACACAATTTAAAGTTAACCTTCCGAAGTTAACCAAAATATTTAATTCAGATCAGAATCTCAATGTCAGTTAAAACAAATTTATCACACTTAAAAACGCTTGAACACTTGGGGGAAATTCGCAGGGTCACAAACTATACAACTTAGTCTGTAAAGAAAGAGAAAAAAAGAGAGAAAAAAGTGCGAATGTCGTCCTTTTATATTTGTTCAGCCTTCCATGGGTCGTCCATAATCGAAGTCGGGGTGCATCGAGCGGCTGATGCCCTGCCCAGACCTTGGGTGTACAGCTGGGGTGCCTGCATCGATCATCGCACTAGCCCGCCCCAGCTCATCTCAGCTCATCTCCAGCCTCCACTCCAAACGAACGGTGGGGGACTCTCCTCGAGCTCTGCTCGAGGAGCCACGGGGTCTGGGGCAGAGCCCCAGCCGCCGGAGGCGCCACTCCCACCAAGCGAAGAACCAGGCGCAGCCTACGAGGTCCCTTACGTTTGGGCTAACGGGGGTGAACCGGCAAGCTGCAGCACGCAGAGGTATTGGCGTCGATGGGATGGACTGGGCGGTAGCAGCTGCAGCACTGGACGGTGGCAGCTGCAGACACTGGGACGGTAGCTGCTGCAGATTGGGCCTAAGTGAAACCCGCAGAAATGCGAAAGATACGCGTTGGGCGCGCTACACCCGCATCTTTCCCCTGATGCTCCATAGTTTGGGTCGAGATGGATGAAGAGAGCCCTTTCCACACCAAAGTTCCTCAGCCATAGGCCAGAGAGAGGTCTCGCCTCCGGCGGCGGGTCCGCCCAGACCTGGCTGTGCTCCGCTTCGCGGAGCAGTTGAAGAAGCGAGCTCAACACCGCGACCCAGTCCACTGTCGCTCGCGAAGCGAGCACAACGGGGTCTGGGGCAGCGCCCCAGCCGCCGGAGGCGACATCCCTCAATTATCATTGAAAAGTTAAAGGGGACTTGCAGCGAATGACCTTTCGAGCAGGCACAGTAGGTCGAAATGGGCCTCAGGGGACTTCTCAACATTCTTTTCGCCCATTTTGAGTTAATAAGTGGTCGAAAATACGACTTACGACCGAGGCGGCAGCCAAATTTGTGATCTATTTCATGAAGAGTGAGAAGGGAAGAGGTCAAAGTGGGAGGCGTGGCTCTCTTTTATTACATATTACACCAAGATCATGGACTGGTCGTCTTATTCACGAGGAAATATCGAACCGTGATAGCCTCACGCGTCGTAAAAGGAAAGTTCAGGGGATCCCACTTGGATCGACGACTTAAAGTAGTGGCAGTGCCTAGTGCCTGCAGGTGACATACGCGTATTTGTTTTATTGATTTTCCCTATATTGTACCTTAAAATTTACTGCAATACTGTATATATTTTAATTTTCCATTACTTAGATTAGCCAAGCTAGTAGAACTGTTATGATAAATCCAACCCCACTACTTTCCAGTCTTAGACTGGCATTTTGCAATACTGTAGCGATTCCACTGGAGGAGGGAGATGCAGACTTCGAAACAGAGACCGAATTTGAACTAGAAGTGGAAGTTTCAATCACCGGAGTCGTGGAATGCAAAATCTCTGAGGGAAGAATAGTAATAGTAGGAAGTGGTGATGTTTTTAAGCTTGATTCAGGGGCAGATGTGGCAGCTGGAGATACAGTTGATGTGAAAACCGATGTAAATGTGGTTAGCTCGCAGTAGGTGGATGTAACATAAATCATACCCTCAGAGGTATACGTGATCATCGACAGATACATTCCTTCACTTGACACCGGAATACTGCCTACTCGGGAGGATGTGGCAGTGGCAGTGGCAGTGGCAGTAAGAGGACAGTAAGTAACTGAGACGTAGACCGTTCCTTCGGAAGTAAAAGTAACAGTCGTTTCAGAAGCTGCATTATAAGAAAAAGTGGAGGACTCTGAAGTGCAGGGTGTGACAGGTAGGATGTTTAATGATGTTTTTGTCTGAATAAATGGTGTTGGACTAGCTTGCGATCCGGCAGCAGAACTCATAGATCTATAGCCAGTGGTGGTCACTATGTCCGTGTGGATACCACTCTGAATGATTGCTCGGCTACTTGAACAATCTTGTTGCAAGTATGGAGGGTTTGCTCCTGGACTGCCTCCATAAGCTTTGATTGTTTTGTCGAATCCATTATTGATAATGCTGAAATATTGAGAAACCTGTCCAAAATCCGAACAGGAAACTTTCCTATAAACAGTACTTTCAAGATCATAGGTTAATCCCGAGAGACTGCTCAAATCTTGCTGAACTGTTTTCTGTGTTCCAACAGACTTCAAATCATTGGCTTTACTATAGAGGTTCGATAAGAGGTCTGAATATGCATTGGAAACCGACTCTATAGCTTGGTTCAGGCTGTTCAAGCCATTGTTGTCTAATGTCGTAAGATCGTTGACCTCAGAAGTAACAGCAGAAATGCCTGTTTGGATAGCCTGCGATGTCATCTCAATAGTGAGAGCACCATTTGTGCCCTGACTAGTGTCATAACCTTGAACAGATGAAGCAGTAGCTTCCAGATATTGCTGTAATTGTTCGAATGACGAGACAACAGACCCTATATCTGCATTGGTAGCATCACAGAGCATGACAATAAGTAGGCAATTAGAAAGCTTCATTTTAATATTGTCTTAGATGTAGTTTGAAGATGTGTTTCGACGTGTGTCTTACCTCAACCACAAGGTGGATGACCTGGGCTATTTGAACTGTTGCACATTGTTCTTATACCAGCCTCCTCCTTAAGTCTATAAAGTCCTTCTTTTACCAAGCTTCCATTTAGAGATAAGGTTTGAACGATGAAAATAGCGAAGGCTGGGGTTTTTTGGTGGGTCCTGAGTTTAATCATGGCGATACAGCCAACAAGGCTGGCTCGATATTAAAATTTTACTCTATCTTCATTGTGTCAACCTCATTCAAACGCTCTGCGTATTATAGTATGTATTCTATTGAGCTCTCCCTGGGTATACTTTGACCTCTGGCTCAAATTCTAAATCAGTCAAAAGCAAGAAGAATAGGGACTGTCGTAAGATATTCGAAGGGAATAGTCATTTGCAGTCCTGCACTTTTCAGAGCTCCTGCCATTTTTAGAAATCCAATAGGCCTGTCAAATAGCTTTCAAGAACCCGAGCCTTAATCTAGTTCCAAAGCTAAAGTAGTAGATTGGCAAACATCTCATATTTGGTCTCAACTATATTTTCGCTCTGATCGCATTACGTGAATATATGGTCGGCTATCTAGGGACTGGAAATCTCTGCAGAGAGTGTGTAACTGCTAGAACTGTTCACACGCGACCGTGGCTTAGTGGTCGACAAAGTTTAGTACCGGAAAACCTTATCGTGTCGAGCAGAACGAGAAGCAGGGCTCATCGAACTAATTAAAACGAGGTAGGCTGGAAGAGAATAGATAAAATTCCAGAAAAGTCGCGGCCACAAAACCCAGCCCTTTGCTACGAGGTTTGGCTCTTCTTAGAAATATTTGCCAATCACTTGGTACAGGAGAATGTAGTGAAACGCTCTATACGTGGAACACTCTATATATACGCGAAACATTCTAAACGCTGATTATTATTCTCAGGAACGCAATCCTCTATTATTATTGGCCAGTTACTATCTGTGCCCATTTTCTGACTTATTATATATAACTAGTTGTCTTGTCTCTCTTTAAGTCTGTTCTATACCGTGAAATATTACGATTTTTTTTTGACTATTAGTGATAAGGTCAACGGTGCACTTATCACTACCCCCATATCAAAGCGTACCCCTCGTGATATGCTACTATACCCACCGCCTCTTGGAATTATTTATTAACTATTTTTTTGGGAAAAAATAACTAGGGCTATAAAATAACAATTAAGCCAAGTCGCCTTAATTGAAACGCGCGGCTGAATCGTCACAAACGCGTCGCGCTTCTCACATGATTAACCTCGAACCAGGCAGATATTCTATACATGTCAACAAATAATTATAGGATATTTGCCTTCGATTGATATTAAATTGAGAAGGATAGTGTCTTAGCTGGCTATGATTCATTTGATTGATAATGGTTGCAGCGGTTCAAAGACAACCAAAGAATAACTTGGACACCCATTTAGGTTGGCTCAACAAAGAGATGGCCAATATTCCCCCCAAGATTGTCAATAAATTTGCTGAACCTGTTATCACGAGCACCCCTAAGAGCGTTGGTAGAGGAACCCGTTCTTTGTTAAGTATAGATAAGCCTTTTACTCCTACGAGAGTTCCTGTTCCAAGATCCAATGCTTCAACTATCACCAGGGCAGAGCCCATTGATCTCACCTTGGACGACAGCATGGGAAACGATATCCATGAGCCTGAACCCACTCCCCTACGGAATATGACCCATGGTAGCAGTAAGTGTCGGTTGTTTTGTACGGATGTGTATATTCCATGATAGAATTTTAAGCGAGTTATTATTTTGAACTAACTAAACAGTAGGCCGCCACAATAAAGCAAGCATTGATAGACAACATGGCAATGATAGAGCTCTCATGAGCAAGGCGGGAAGTACAAGCTCGCTTAGTGCAAGTCAAGAGAATGCTCTTTCTCACATTATTTCGTCAGACGAGGAAGATGATGCGGATATCGAGAGTTTCTACGTTCCTATTGCAAAAAAACCAACATCTAATTCTGATAGCATTTTGTCACTCCTCGAAGATGAGGATTTTAACGACGATGAATTCGAGGAAATGTCAGCCTTGGAGCGCAATAACGGCTCACAAAGTAGACCTGTACCTCTAACAGATTTGCCGATAACCCCTGAGACTTATAAACCTCCAGCAGAGAGCTCTAAGACTACAGCAATACAACAAAACGAAATCAATATTTCAAACGATGAATCTAGCTTTGATCTGGAACCAGAGAACATTTCAGAGTCAGAATCGAGAAATGTGGTTATGGATGTGCCTGAAGAGATAGAATCTAACCAAGATTCTTATCCTGTACCGAGCTCAGTGTCTAAATATTTTTCTGCCAATTCTGCCAGTTCTAAGCGACCAGAATCACTCGATGAGAGCTTTGTAGGGCCCAATAACTCACTACGGACCTTCAAGTCGACCGTCGAGAAATTCAAATCATCGTCCAACACCTTGTCTATATCTCAAGCATCCCAGACTAATCATAGTAGCTTTTTATCCACTCCAATGCAAGATATGGCTGTTCCTCAAGTGCCACAAACTGTCTCACCAAAACGGCAAGCCGATTCATTAAAATATAAAAACTCTGATACCCCCTTTGGAACGATATCAAAGAAGCCTACATTACTAACACCAGATGTCATTCAAGAAACGCCTAGTTCTAGTCAGAGCAACATTCAGAGTAACGATAATACAAAAAGGCCAGGTCCTTGGTCCTTCAGCGGGAGCCAAACTGATACTGTTCAGCTGGAAGCAATTGTTGGATACCAGTCGCACATTATTAATAATCTGACTCGGCAGGTTAATCTGGTGATGGCTGAAATAAACAGCTTGCGAAAGCAGGACTCCAGTCTAATAAACACGCAATTCGATCTGGAAGTGGATATTTTGTCCACGGAACTGGAGGGATCTAAAAAGAGGCTACAAAATATCCAAGATGAACGTAATAATTTGCTTGCCATGGCGAATGAATCTATATGTATGTCTCCGGAACGGGATGTCAAGAAACGAAAATTGAGTCCAGAAGAAACAAATAATGACCAGCAACCTAATGGAAAATATAACGAATTTAATGATGCAAACGATGAAATCATTACTCTGAGTAGTGATGACGAGCATGACATCGGTAACATGGCTAATAGTCGGGTTGATGATATAGAATCGAGTGACAGTGAGTTTATGAGAGATATCGATGCGATTTCACGAGAGAAGCAGGCGCAACAAGAAAAAGAGCAGAATCAGAATCAGCTTCAGAATCAGAATCCAATTATTGATTATCTGGATGATGACAGCGATTTTGACATGAGTGAAATCCAGATCCCGCCGTCTTCACCTGGGAACAAAATCATGAGCAATCTTTCCCAGTATAATAATGATTATGATTCTGCGGACGACTTTGAAATCCTCGAGTATAACCCTTATGCTGTTGTCCAAGCAGGCACAGAGGATTCAGCAGACCCAACACAGCCCGCCACTCAAGCAAATAAAAACTTGACGAAATATCCCTGGAGCAATGATGTGGTGACCACATTAAGACAGACCTTTCGGTTATCAGGTTTTCGTCAGAACCAGTTGGAAGCTATTAATGCGACACTGAATGGCAATGATGTGCTGGTACTCATGCCGACAGGAGGAGGTAAATCGTTGTGTTTTCAACTACCTGCCCTAGTTAAGTCTGGAAAGACGACCGGGGTATCAGTTGTGGTATCGCCATTACTGTCATTAATGCAAGATCAAGTAGAGCAATTAAAAGAAAAGGGTGTTAAGGCCGAGATGATCAATAGTCAGCTGTCGGCAGACGACAAACGGTTAAACCGAAACCTGTTATTTGGCAATCAGTTGGATCTTGTTTATGTCTCTCCTGAACTTATCAGATCAGATGGCATGCTGAATGGACTCAAGCGGCTTCATAGTAAGGGTCAAATTGCACGGATTGTAATTGATGAGGCACATTGTGTTAGTTCATGGGGACATGACTTCAGACCCCAATATAAAGAACTTGAGTTTATGAAGGAAGAGTTTCCTGATGTGCCCATAATAGCTTTAACAGCAACGGCAACATCACTTGTGAAGGCAGATATCCGTAGATGTCTACGAAGCAATTGTTTAGAGTTCAAGCAAACATTCAACAGACCTAATCTTTCGTATCAGATGTGGCGGGCAAAAGAGAAAAGCGCCGTTTATGGTTCTATGAAAGATATTATGACTAAATATCGCGGCAAGACTGGTATCATATACTGTCGAACACAAAGTCAATGTGAAGAGCTTGCCAAGAAACTCAAACGAGATGGCTACCGAGTTGACTATTACCATGGTGGTCTAGATACCGAGTCAAGAATCAGAGTACAGCAGCAATGGCAGTCTGGACGAATCCAGGCTGTGTGTGCTACAGTGGCATTTGGAATGGGCATTGACAAACCGGACGTGCGGTATGTGATCCACGCGTCTATGCCAAGAACAATGGAGGGATACTATCAAGAGACTGGTCGAGCCGGACGAGATGGGCAACCTTCTGAATGTATTATGTTTTATTCGTTCCAGGATTTTATGGCTTTGGTTTGTGCTATAGATCGAGACAGAGACTTGACTCTTCAACGAAGAAATCATCAGAAAGAACTAGTCAACAGTATGATGCAGTACTGCGAAAACGAAATCGATTGTAGAAGGCTAATGATTCTAAGCTATTTCAATGAGACATTACCAAAAGGAGATATTTGCAAAAAGACCTGTGACAACTGTAGAGATAGGGCACAGAAAAATATTGTCACCAGCGATATCACTCCCATTGCCAAGGAGCTAGTTGCATTGGTATCTTTCGTCCAGTCAGATAAAGTCACTGCGGGTCATGTTATTTCCGTCTATCGAGGGTCGAAGATAGAGAAAATCATGAAGCTAGGACATGACAAGGCACCAGCGTTTGGTAATGGAAAATCACTACAACCGAATGACTTGGAGCGTATCATATCGCACTTGCTCCAAAGAGGCGTCCTAAAGGACATTCCCAAAGAGACTGCTATGAGGAATGCTATAGCAACAATCAACAAAGGGCCGAATGGACAAGCCGTGTTGCAGGGCCAGCTCAAAGTGGAGATGCAATTTGTAACCAACCTGGGCTCTAAAAGTAAACCAGGTCCTTCAAAGGCGTCAAGCTCGTCTTCCAGACGACCAGCCTACGACACCCAAGACGATGTGTAAGTACTACTGGAGCCTCAACTTAGGATCATTTTCCCATATTGAAATGTATCGGCACTAACAAGAGTAGAAATATGTTTGCAGACGAATCCCAATCCAGGTCTGGTCGAGGCCGGGCTGGACCAAGCAGTCGGAGAACAGCAAGTGGCAACAGAGCGCCCTCAAGACGACCCGCGGGCAGAACATCTGCAGCGAATGGCAGTAGGAGCTCGAGCAGAGCTCCCCACGCATCCAAGTCGACAGCCAGCTCCTCTCGTGCTTCGACTTCGTCCAGAGCAACAAACCCACAGATCCGTGCGATGCCACCCTAGAGAGAGTACATGGGTGGTCATGATCCAGGCGTGGAGGACTTGGCCCTGGCGGCTGGAGCTTTGCCCAGACCCCGACACTCCTCTTGCTACTCGAGAGTCGATACTGCGCATTTGTAACTTCTGTACTATATTTGTGTTATTTGCACTTTGTTCACTATTTATTTTAATTAATTATTGTAAAGTATTCGTTAATCAGTGGAAAAAGCAGTTGGTCGTTAAATATTATCGTCATGATAGGCGAATCTAGAAGGTTAGCGACTTGTTTCCGTGCTAAAGGCTGGTGGCTGTGGCCACTGTGTGCTTACTTACCTCGTGAGCTTCGGGTTCTTGGGAGCATGCAAAACATAAGTACTGTCATCAGGAGGACGGGTATCGCGCTTATTATCCGTGAGCATAGACTGGAGCGATAAACAAATGCTAGAAATTGTCTGGATTGGCGACCAGTTCTCTGAGCCTAGCAGATCAAGACAGATATGGCCATTCGAGTAGATGTGAGGGTGTATGGGCACTGGTCGATCTGAAGCTTTTACAAATTGCACCTGCGGGGCTTCTACGGGATATGAAGGGGGAAACTTGAAATTGAGTTCAAAAGACTGGCCATTGTAAAGAGGGTTATCACTAAGCACTTCAAGGTCGACTGTGCACTCCTCTAAACTGTCTGACTGTTTCAACAGGATTCCTTAAGACCTGTTAGTATACAACACCTGTCCATTACAGTAACCACTCACATATCAGGATATAGTTGATATATGAATTGAAAGACTAGCCTCCGGCGGCTGGGGCTCTGCCCCAGACCCCGTGGCTCGCTTCGCTCGTTACCTATCCAACTTTTGCCTGATTTTAGCCCCAACAGCTGGTTCGACGAGTGGTCTCGTCGTGGGCTTGATTTAACACACCTTTTGGCGGATTCGTCTTGAGAGACTCAATCTCCTTCATAAGCCGTCTACGGTAAGCCATGTTTAAAGGCGTAAGTGAGTCACTCTGGTCTATAGCTCGCTGGTGACGATATGTTTATTAAGTGATTTGATGATAATGCAGATTATTATCTTGCATAATCGCCGTTTGTGTTCTTCACCAGTGCGGATTTGAAACGGGTTTGAACCCACGACTCGAAGACACTCACGTGATGAAAATTATCTGATCCTATAGCCAGTGCAATTAGAACTCTTGGGCGTTTAACGGTGGGAGATGGGTGCCTCCGGCGGCTGGGGCTCTGCCCCAGACCCCGTAGCTCCTGCTTCGCAGGAGATTGCTTAGACCATCGACGTACGACTCGAGCGGAGCGAGAGGAGCTACGGGGTCTGGGGCAGAGCCCCAGCCGGAGGCAGGCCCGTTTAACGAACATAAAAGGAAAATTACTTGGAATTAGTTTTAAGCGTTTGCCGTTGGTTAGTTTGTTCGAGGGTCGTAAGGAGCGAACAAGAAGAACAGCCAGATGGTGTCGTTAAAGGAGTGACGTCGTAAAGATAAAAGAAGAGCAACAAAAATAAAGCAAGTGAAAAAGCAGGAACAAGACGATTCTGGAAAATATAAAATCAAAGTCAAAATGAAAACCAAGTGTGAAATAACAAAAAAAGGGCAACTCAAACAAACTACCTGGCGCGCTGACTGGAGAGCAGATGATGGCTCAATTAGTTTTAGAGGATAATGCAACAGGAGCTAGACTTTTCTGGCGAGCTCACAAGTAAACTGGCTCGGGTGGCTACTTCGAACACGTCGTCGACACCCTCGCCAGTCAATGCTGAGCACTCGAGATATCGACGAGCGCCGATTTCCTTCGCCACGGTCTCAGCATACTGTGCGTCGACAAAATGCGAACTGCGTTTCCTGACATCCTCAATAGCCACAGAATCAGTTCGCAAATCCTTCTTCAGTCCCACCAGCAGAATTGGCACATTGGGACACAGTTCATTGACCTCCTCTGCCCACTTAGTTCGAGCGTTGTCTAGCGAGTCCGGACTGTCAACGGCAAATCCAATCAGTATCGCGTGTGCTTTCGAGTATGATAATGGCCTCAATCTCTAAATAGTGTTAGTTCTGGATGACTGGTGGGTGGGTGTTGGTGCCTCCGGCGGCTGGGGCGCTGCCCCAGACCCCGTTGTGCTCCGCTTCGCGGAGCGGCGTGGGGAGCAGTACTACGTACTTCGTACTCTTCTTGTCCTCTGTGTGCTGTTAGTGTCTGAATTCCGTTGCTGTTGAGCAGGATCAGCTGTAGCCAAAGGTAGCAACTCCTGTTACTTCTGTTGCAGTAGCTTCTCTCTAGTACTCGAATAGAGGTGCTGTGAACTTACGCAGTGTCCCATAATGCTAATTGAACTGACTTGCCGTCGACTCGGCAGTCTGTGACGTAGTTGTCGAAAACCGTTGGGTGCTGTTTGGTTAGTCTGCGTTCATGCGCTCTATTACAGCCGTTATAGGCTCCAGCAGTCGGTTGTTCAGCCAATTCCATCTAATGAATGAACAAGTCCATTTCAGATAGACGACTATGGCTTACTGCTGTGCAATGGTAATGTTCTCATAGACATAGCACCAAGCAGAAGAAAGCTCCCCCAGTCCTATACAGACAGCAATTTCAGCCAAAGAACCTCAATCACCACAACTCACATATTCCTATACTCTGTTAGTCTTCAATCTACCCACCACAGCATCTGCTGGGATCCCCACGCCCGACTCGAGCGAAGCGAGAGGAGCTACGGGGTCTGGGGCGAAGCCCCAGCCGCCGGAGGCAGTCTGGCACCCCATCGCATCCACAGTATAAACAAGACCTACCTTTGGAAACTCCCCAAGCGTGAACACGCAGAGCAGCGAAGTTTTACCACAGGCTCCGTCGCCGACAATGACCAGCTTTCGCTTGATGACTTCTCTTGAAGACATGTCGATGCACTTGTTTTTGGTTTGTTCTTGTTTTATCCGCTGTGTTGCGCGGTTTTGGATCTCGTTTCGAGTCGCTTGCTCGATTCCTACTATGTTTTCAGCTCCAGATTCTGGATTTGGTCTGGTTGTATCAGTATGAGGCTCGGTTGTGTACTGTCGTGGACTGAGATGTTCGAGATGTTGAGATGCGTTCGCGCGGGCAGTATGGTAAGTTATGGCTGGTAGGGTCTTATGTCGTCCACTTCCTGTTCTTTTCTGTTGTCAGCCTTCTGCCACCGCCCCTGGATCTTTTTGTAGTCAGATTGTCAGATATCCAGCGTAATATGTTCGAATGGCTGGTAATGGCGTAGTTGCGAATACAGCCTGCGGTGTCTGTTTCAGGGTCGATCGTATCAGCACTCTCTGTCTCCACACCGAACCCAGCGTTGTCGTGACAATGCACCTGCTCACTGCACTTAAATATACACGAGACCCAAGCTCTCGAATTACAATAGAAGTATAAATGTATACTGGGTATATATATATATAATAAAATACAAAACAACTGTGCTCTGAACGGTCTCCTATATAGCTGTTCGTGTGATGGTCTCCTGACTCCAGTTACTGGTCTCAGGGAGGTCTATTATTGGCAGTTGCAGCAGCACATGCAAGTGCACTGACGTCCACAGGGGAGGGGTGCTGCCTCTGGCAGCTGGGGCGCTGCCCCAGACCCCGTAGCTCCTGCTGCGCAGGAGATTGCAGGGGAAGGCCGTGGATATTTCGACTCGAGCGGAGCGAGAGGAGCAGCGGGATCTGGGGCAGAGCCCCAGCCGCCAGAGGCTATGCCCAGCTTCCCCACCTGCAGCAGGGTGGGTTTATCCTGGGAAGATGCGAGAAGCACATCCATAGCCGCCATATATACATCACCAATCAGATACCCGAGTGGCAGCTGCTGATTTGCTTGGCCCAAACAGGCAGCACTGTCATATTGATGAAACTGGTCTGATTACTGGAAGATGCTCGAGAACTGCGGAAGTTGACCCCCTGAGACGCATGGCCCACCGATCATGATGTCATGCTGGACGAGCCGTGTATCACCACAGTCCTGCTATTTCAGAGGCCATCGCTCATCGCTCATTTGTAGCCAGTTTCCAGGCACTTTTTTGCTTGATGATATAGACTTTTCGATAGATGAGTTTCGTCTGTTGTTTATAGTCGCTTGTCTAGAACTAACTGTCCTTCTGGCTCGGTGACCCCTCACCCAAAGTGCTCCATCTGCCGATCTGTTTACCATGCACTTCGAGCTGTATAAAGGGCTATTTACCACCCATACAGACCCTTCATTTTCCAGGACTTGGGTAAACAGAAATGGATCGGCAGGGACGACTGTACCCAAATTCCACTGCTCCTCTCGCTTGGCTCGAATCAGCTTTGAGCTGTCAGCAAGTCTTTATCCATCTTCTACTCTGCCTCCACTCACTCCACGCTCCTGCGTGGTAAATATATAACAGTACGGCATGAACCGCTGGTACAAGCATAGGCATTAGCAGCAATACCGAAAGGAGTACACGACCACAAACTGAGGACTCTCGAAACATCCGACATCCACGAAAACGACTCGAGCGAAGCGAGAGGAGCCACGGGGTCTGGGGCAGAGCCCCAGCCGCCGGAGGCACACCCCCTCCACCCCCTCCGACCCGCTAAGGTACACCCCAGTAGCCGCCTCCGCGTCAGAAGGCTGGGGTTACTGTGTCCCAATTCATTTGGTGCGTTTGTCAGATGCAACGTCTGAGATTACCGGCAGTGTTCTAACGAGGTCAGAGGAGCCTGTTATAGCCGGAGAGGAGCACTTCTGCTGGTAAGATATCGTTGTATCCGACAGAACTTGGGCCGCCAAATTTCGCTATGCAAATTGAATTGGATCCGCTTCAGAGACTAATTAATTATTAGCACGCATTTTGGAACCAGGCCATTTGATGTTGCACCTCTGAACAGCCACTTTTCGATTTTTCCTGCTCTTGAATCTCCTGTGGACCATCCAGCAGACGTATCCAGTTCGAAATATAGCAGCAAAGAATTGCTCTGGTTTCTAGAGCCCCTCCTACTACCGAATCAATCTGCCTAGTGACCAATCACCCAGTCTCAGCCAGCAGCAGGCTCCAGCGCACCACGTAGCGCCTCAACACCGCCTGGAACCTCGCTTTCATACCTCTCCACACCACATCGTTTCGGTTGTAAGTCCCCTGCCACACTCTACGGCCTCCCAGCAAGACCAGCCTCGCTAACACACCCAGATCCACACTTCACCGCTATCACACGCCCGCTGTCCCACTGACCAGGTTCTTTCTTTCAGGTTAGTATTGTATGATTTGGGGGTGGGTGTGCCTCCGGCGGCTGGGGCTGCGCCCCAGACCCCACGGCTCCTCTCGCTTCACTCGAGTCGTTCCGTCGACGTCCCCGCCGCAATCTCCATCATCAAAGTGCTACACAGCTCCAGCCGCCAGAGGCAGTCGCTCATCCCTGGGAATACGAGGATGGCGTTGTGTCTCTGGCGACTGGGACTGTGTCCCAGACTTCACTGTGCTTGTATCGTCGCTTGAATCGAGATATGGACGGTGCCCGCTGTCTCCTGCGAAGCAGGAGCCGTGGGGTCTGGGGCGCAGCCCCAGCCGCCGGAGGCACAAACCTACTCTCTAGGACTCTCTTCGTGGAATTGAAACTAACTGTTAAAGCAGATGATTACTCCTATTTTACAGGAGGCCGTTGCTTCGGCGGCGCCGGCGTTCACAAGGCCCATAGAGCCAGGAGCCAAGGCCATTTACTCGAGAGATGGGTCTAAAGTTATCACAGTTCCTAAAGTTCGCAAGAGTTCTGGGTCTGGAGCTACTTCTTCGCGGCCGAGGGCCCAGTCTGTCAACGACAATGATGATGACGACTCTGATTTTGATGCAGAGGATATCCAGTACGTGGCTGGTGATAATATCGATTTCGAGTATGCACCGAAGAGCACGAATGACGTCGCTGACGGAACGAAAGATACCGCTGGTGCCAGTACGAGTACTAGTGCCTCGAAGAAGAAGAAAAAGAAGAAGAAAAAGTCCAAGAGTTCTGCTGCGAATAACGACACAAATATCGACTTGTCAAATGCAAACTCAGTACAAGTACATAGAGACGGAAACGGCATCACCATCAACAATATCGACTTTTCGTCGCCCCAATCAATTGTGTCGGCTGCCACAGCTGCTGCAGAGGTCGCTGGCGGAAACAGCCCCAGTTCGGCTGCTATGATCTCCAGCCATGTCCAGCAACAATATCAGCAACAACAACAGAAACAACAGCAAATTCAACAGTCTTCGAAAAAATCAGGATCTTCGAAAAAACAGAGCAAGAACGACCGTATTTGGGATACTTCATCTGAAGAAGAGCGAGAGAGGATTAAAGAATTCTGGCTCACTCTGTCTGAGGACGAAAGAAGAGATTTAGTCAAGATCGAAAAGGATACTGTTCTACAGATAATGAAAGATCAGCAGAGGAATAGTTGTAGCTGTTCGGTCTGTGGCAGAAAAAGAGTAGCCATCGAAGAGGAGTTGGAGGCTCTGTATGATGCATACTATGCAGAACTGGAGATGTACTCGGAAAAAGGCGTGCCTCAAAGCTTTGGCAAGGGATTGCCTCTAGCGAATCCCTACGGCCATGATCATGAAGACTATGACCACAGTCATTTTCATAGCCACGGCCACGGCCATAGCCATAACCATGGACATAATCATAGGTCAGCGCACAATCATACTCATGGACACGCCCACAGCCATGATCACAGCCACAATCACGGTCATCGAATGACTAGAAGTCGTGGTAATAGTCACAGCCATAGTCACGATCACGAACTTGATAGCCTGAATTCGAATCCACGACGTTCCAGCACTGTAAATGCCAATGGTATAGCTAGTTCTTCTACATCTAAAACACATGGAGCTCATAATGGACATGTTCATAGTCATGTCAGTCAGATCCACGATACAGAACCGCGTATACAGGAGTTACCGGATAACTACTCAGAAGGCCATTCAGAAGAAGATGAATATATCGACGAAGAATATGAGTCAGATGAGATTTATGACGATGAGGATGATTTGGATAAATCGTACGATTATGACAGCGCTAGAAAGCAGTATTTAGATGCAGATCAAGACGAACAAGATCATGTCATTCATTTAATGGAACATCATAGAGAAGAACTAGAAGCAGCAGGGGTTGACTTTACCAGTCAGAAACCACCTTCGCGAGCAGATTATGTTCTGTTTCAGAGTATCCTTAAGGGCCGTCGGAAACACAATATGGACGGTGGTCCTTGTAATACGAAAATCTGGCCTCCTGAAGAGTCCGATGTGGTTGTTGCTGATGCTATACGAGCGGCAGCAGCATCTTCTTCTGCAGCGTCTATTCCATGGGGATCTTCTCCAGCTAACCCCGCTCCAACAACCGCAACTGCACCTTCGAAGGGTGCTGTTCCACCACCTGTTTCAACTTCATCAGGCAAAAGTGTTCCATCCAGTCCGGCACCTGCGTCCACTTCTACGACAGTCTCTAAAAACGCTCCCAGCAATCCAGAAAGTTCAGTAGCTGGTGATTCTGATCTCTATAATTTCGGTAGCAGCCTCACCATTCAAGGCGGAATTCTAACCGTTGCTGATGATTTGATCAAAAACAATGGAAAGAATTTCATTGACATGATGGAGGAGCTGGCGGGTAGAAGAATGGCTCGAGAAGAAGAGGCATTAGCAGCTGCGAACGAATATGACGAAGAGTATGATGACGAACATGGAGAAGATGACGAGCATGATTACTTGGATGAGGATGAAGAGGACAACGATGACGTTGACTACATCGACGAATATGATGATGAAATGGACGATGAGTACGATGATGATGAGTACGACGACGATGAAGACGACCCTCCTGTCTCTGAAGAACAGCGCATGGCAGAAGGCAGACGAATGCTGCAAATTTTTGCTGCCCGCATGTTTGAACAACGTGTTCTGAATGCGTATCGCGAGAAAGTGGCTCAAGAAAGACAAAAGAAGCTGCTCGAAGAGTTAGAGGAGGAAAACAGGCTGAAAGAAGAACGGGAGTTGAAAAAGTTGAAAGAAAAAGAAAAGAAAAAAGATAAGAAACGACAACAGAAGTTAGCTAAAGAAGAAGAAAAGGCCAGAAAGGAAGCAGAAAAAGCCCAAGCTGAAGCTGCTTTGAAAGCTGAGCAAGCCAAGAAACAGGAACTAGCTCGACAGAAAAAACAGGAGCAAAAGAAAATACAAGAAGAGGAACGTAAAAAGAAACTAGAAGAAGAACGTAAACGTGAAGCTGAAAAGGAACGGAAGCGACGAGAACGAGAAGAAAAAGAAAATCAACGTCGTCGTGAAAAGGAAGCTAAAGAAGCTGAAACACGTCGTCTACGTGCTGAAGAAGAAGCGAGAATTAAAAAGGCCAAAGAAGAAGAGGCTGAGAAAAAACGATTGGCTAAGGAGGCAGAAGAGTTACGGAAACAACAAGAAAAAGAGGCTCAAGAAGAGGATGCTAGACGCATTAAATTGGCACAAGAAACAGTTCAAAAAACTGAAATGGCCGTTAAACAACAGCATCAAAAACAACTTCTCGCCAGTTTACAACTGCATCAGCCGCCATCGTCACAGCCTGAAGCAATGCTCAGTAACTCGCCTGCAACTTCCTCGTCTGGCTCTCCACAATCTGGGTCTTCTATTCCAGTCAGCTCAGGAAACACTGATACCACTCCACAAACTCCAGTTGCTCTGCCCACTCTTCCTCACAGTATGTCACAGTCACTCCCACAACAGTCTGTGCTGCCGCAACAGCAGCAGCAAATGTCTTCCTATGGCCAATTGCCGTTTCAGCAACCTCAGCACCCCCAACAACAACAGCAGCAACAACAGCAGCCAACCTGGAATCCATATCTCACACAATCAGCTCCCAACCACCAAATTGCCCTGAACGCTCAACAACCTCTCATGTCGAATAATCAGTCTCCCATGGCTCTTTTAAACGTCCTAGGCTATGGAAATACTACGTCAGTTACATCACCTCCACCGTCAATGGTCCAACCTCTGCAGTCGCCCCATCTCAACCAGCTTCAACAGTCACAGTCATTGCTCCACCAGCAACAACCTTTACAGCAGCAACAGCAGCAGCAATCGCAACAGCAACAAGCTCCCATTAAACGTCCTAGCGCAACGTCCAGTAACGAAGACTACGAAGACGAAAACCCTGTTGATGAGCTCAATCGCATCATCGGTGGTCGCAGTCTCCTAGAAGATGACGACTCTTCAACATCTTTCCCAGTCAACACTGCTGGAGTCATGTCTCCTATCGCCAATGGCACTGCAACAGGTGTTGCACCTGGGCCCCTTCCTTCTTCCACCAACAGTTTCAACTCTGGGCTACTGTTTTCAGGCTCTCTGTTCGATAGTAAAACATCACCGTCGCCTGACTGGAGTGCCTTTGGCCGTAGAACCTCGAGTATTGGGTCCAACATGTGGTCTACTTCAGCAAATCCGAGCATGAACATGACGTCCATGAACGGTTCAACACCCTGGAACTCCATGCTCCCTCAGCAACTGCCACAACAGTCAGTATCATCACTGCAACAACAGGGCCCAACGCTTAGTGGAATGCAATCCCACCAGCAGCCACCACAAACATCGGTTCCTCAATACCCGTCGGCATACAGTCCCATCCACAGAGCAGCAATTGCTGCTTACCAAAGTCTGCTCAAAGACGGCTGGGCCAATGGAGACGGATTCATTCCCGCTCAAGTGCTCTATCACGGTGCCCTCAAGCAACTTGGTGGGTCATTGACCTTCACACAAAACGAATTCCACAATGCCTGTGGGGCTCCCGAAGACTCGAGCAAAACATCAGGCCGATTCGACTTCCTTCGTGACAACCTTGGTCTCGTAACCCACCTCAAATACGACCCGAACCCCCGTCGCTCTGTCTCCTACACCAACCCCGTCCTCTCACCCACCATACCTGCTGCACCTGGCTTACAAGCTGAGCCCACAACGACGTCACAGCCCAACAACACCGCAAACTGGCCCGTCCGCCTCGCTGGGGTCCTCTAATCCATAGCTATCTATATATTCTAATGATATTATGACGACTAAACTAAACTGGGGTTGGTGTGTGTGCCTCCGGCGGCTGGGGCTGCGCCCCAGACTCCGTTGCTCCTCTCGCTCCGCTCGAGTCATTTCCTCAACGATCGCGACTGGGACTTCTACGACCTCTCGAGCGGAGAGCGGAACCAGAAGACCTTGAAGAGCTTATCAGGACCCCAGATCAAGTGCCGCGGCCATAATCGTTGCGGGTTAGGGTGTAGTTATCAGTGCAGATAAAATAAAATGTCGGGGAAAGAACTTAAAAGGGTGGATTTTAAGCGACTGATTTCAGCAGTTCATGGTGTTTGAAATGGCTTTCCCAGACACTGTATCGATTCTTCCTCAGACGAACCAGCTTCGTGGTTTATATACGTATGTGATCCTGCTGTGATGGTGGACAATTGGGGAGCGGTGTCTAACAAAGGTTTCTAGCATCATTCGAGATGGAACCACTCCACGAAGTGATTTCATCTTCTATTCCGATCGTATCATCCGGCTACTGGTTGAAGAGGGTCTGAATAGACTGCCGGTCAGACCAGAGACTGTATCCACTCCTCTAGGCACTTCATTTGATGGTGTGAGCTTTGAGGGCAAGATCTGTGGTGTGTCGATTATGAGAGCTGGCGAGTCGATGGAACAGGGTCTCAGAGATTGTTGTAGATCAGTGAGAATCGGAAAGATCTTGATTCAGAGAGATGAGGAAACTACAAAGCCGAAACTCTTTTATGATAAGCTACCAGAGGATATCTCTGAGCGATATGTGTTCTTACTCGACCCAATGCTGGCCACTGGCGGATCAGCTATGATGGCTGTCGATGTGCTTCTCTCTCGAGGAGTCGCCCAGGAACGCATTGTCTTCTTGAATCTCATCGCCTCTCCCGAAGGAATCCACAACTTTACCTCGAAGTTCCCTAAGATCAGAATCGTAACCGGCGTGGTCGACGACGGCCTTGACGCCAACTCCTACATCACCCCTGGCTTGGGCGACTTCGGCGACCGCTACTATTGCATCTGATCTGTAAATTATAACTAATCGAACCATTGACTTCATATAGTTGGATGAGAGGGTTGCCTCCGGCGGCTGGGGCTTCGCCCCAGACCCCGTGGCTCGCTTCGCTCGAGCTCACACAAGGTGCTGAAAGAATTGTTTAAGGTTCCCGTTAAAATAGTAAGACAATTGAGTAGGCTAGGCAACAAATGAACAAGCATATAGAGAAATAAATACTAAATAATAAATAAACTAGTAGACTGAGACAAAACTGAGAATTGTCTGAGTATCTACTTGCTGTTGTTGTTAGTGAATGTTCACCAAACTACCTATGCTGCTAGCTTCAGTGCTTCAGAATTACCCAATTTTGGTCATCAGGTCCATGCGCCGGAAATGACAATAATGGTTGGCGCATGAAATATGGTTAAGGATGACTGGTTTTTCATCATTTTACTGAAGCTAGCATGTATAGTGTAGAAAATCCGTGGGAATAATAGTTGATAGACTTACTTTATTGTGACAGTGGTAACACGGGATAATAATGCTGTACTTTGCGCTTGCGACAAACATTGATAAAGTTGGCATCACACTCGTCATCCAGTCGTTGGATATACGATTCATAAGAGCCAAAGAGAGTGCCATAGTTGGTTGAGCCATTAGCAATAGGAGTATATGGTTTTGTTTCTTCAACACTAACATAATGCGAGACAGAATGTGATCCTCTTCTGTGTGTTGATGATCTACGAACAACAGTAGCAGTAGCAGCTACAGAACTATCCACTATCGTATTTCCTTTCAACTCGCTTTCTAATTCTCGTTTACGCAGCTCAGAAGATCGAAAAAACGCGATCTCTTCATCAGTAATAGTTCGACGAACACCATCTTCGTAGTATATGGGCTCATCAGTATCACTACGAGCATTGTACTTAGACAGGTATTGAGAGTTAAAATTCGATTTAACCTCAAACTTTTTATAATCAGTGGTTGTAGTACCGTCGAGAGAGTCAGCTATATTGCCATTGGCATGATTAGATAACCCTTCAACTTCAGTCACATTCCAAACAACATTGTTTCTATCTGGTGAGAACCCGAAATGGGTTCGATGAAATTGAATCAAATCATCTTCAGAGATGTTCATATAAAATGTGCTTTTCCAGAGCTTTTGGCACTGTGAAAACTAAATAGTAGGAAGAAAAATTATCATACGCTGTTGCATATTTATAGTCAGGTGGAAGTGAATTCATCACACTGATATAAGGATATACGTTTGCTGAGAGCCTTAATTTTTCAGTGTCTCAGAATAAACTGGATATTTTGTTCCAAAAAAAATATGCGTGAGATCTCGACCTGCATGAAGAGCTGAAATTTATTTTGATCTCTTTTTCCATTTTCGAAAAATAATTGCAAGAATAAGAAAAAATGCCAAAATCCAAGAGAGCCAAGCTCGGTAAGTAATGTTGCCTCAGAATATCAAAGAAGTGATACCAATGATACTAGCGACCTTAATATCATATGAAAAATTTTGCTTCACAGTCCTTTTTTCACTATATCTTATCACTCTCACTCTTACCGTCCCGATCCTGGATACTCCTGCGAAGCAGGAGCAACGGGGTCTGGGGCAGCGCCCCAGCCGCCGGAGGCAAAGAACGGCCCCTTGCGTATTTGGATGAATCTAACGAGCCCAGTGAACCTGACACGAACCGAAAAGAAGACCCGCCAAGACAAAGAGCGGATAGGAGATGACATTAAAGAGAATGTGGACAAATATGCCTACACTTGGGTGTTCCGAGTCGATAACATGCGTAACACTTTCCTGAAAACCATTAGACAAGACTGGAAAGGAAGCAAGATTTTGTTCGGTAGAACCAGAGTTATGCAGAAGGCTCTTGGTAGAACCCCAGAGGAGGAGCACAGAGAGAACCTGGCCCAATTAACCAAGCATATGAATGGGGATGTCGGTCTATTAATGACTGACGAAGAGCCCCAAGTGGTGCGAGACTACTTTGAGTCTTTTGTCAAGTCTGATTTCGCACGTGCTGGTATCGTAGCCCCATTAACCTTCACAATCCCAGCCGGTATCGTCTACTCCAGAGGTGGTCAAATCCCCGCCGAAGACGACGTCCCACTCGCCCACTCTTTAGAATCCGCCATCAGATCTCTGGGTGTCCCCACTCAGCTCAAAGGCGGTAAAGTCGTGCTCTCTGGCGACCACACTGTCTGCACAGAGGGCCAAGTACTAGACGGTAAGCAAACCAGACTGCTCAAACAGTTTGGAATCGCCTGCTCCGAGTTCAAAATCGTGCTCGTCGCCTACTACGACCGTGAGGGCACCGAAGTGTACACCGAATAGACTCCATAACGTATTTTTATTATATATATTTGTATGCTGAACTCCACCCCCACGCCCGACTCGAGCGGAGCGAGAGGAGCCACGGGGTCTGGGGCAGAGCCCCAGCCGCCGGAGGCAAATCGTACCCGTAGACAACCTGCCTCCGGCGGCTGGGGCTCTGCCCCAGACCCCGTGGCTCCTCTCGCTTCGCTCGAGTCGGACGTGGGGACGGGCGTGAGTGTGGGTTTCAGGAAGCTTCACGTGCAGGGGTGTGATAGATGTGCGATGTTAGGGCCGATGTCGGCGAGGGCTCGTGGAGCGTGGAGTCGTTGGAGAGTATGATGGAAGCAGTCAATGGTCGGTGGCCTTGGACGTTCCATATACACAATGTATTCAGAGATAGCTGCATGGTACTTGAGCAATGAGTGTGTTATATAGTAGCATGGGCAAAGAGAGAGGAGCCTTAGATTCTGAGATATCAAAAGGCTATGTTGGATAACATGCAAGGGTATGCATATATGTGGAACATCTGCAGATAAATGAGTGGAGATGTATGACATATATCCGCTTGATGGCGGGTATTGAGTCAGACCAGGTGATCCCCGTCTTTCCTTTCTCTTTCTCTTTCTCTTTCTCTTTCTCACAATCTCCTCTATTGATAAAGCCTTAGTGAGCAATCAGAAACAGTAGAAGATGTCTGAACTCCGTTCTCTCGAGGCCCAATTGGCTGCTACTGGTATTGATGATGATCTCCAATTGAGCACTATTGGAATACATGGGGATGATAGACTGGTTCAGACTACTGATGTGGCTCCGCCAATTCATGTTTCTACCACCTATCGCTATAATAGTGATCCTTCGAAGCTGAAAACTGCAAGAGAAGTATCTCTTGCTTATAATCGTGAGAACCATATTTATTCTAGAATTTCTCACAGAAGTGTGTTGAGAGCGGAAAAGATCCTCAGCGAGATTCTTGGAGGACATGCCGCTTTGTTCACCTCCGGTCTGTCAGCTTTCCATGCTATGCTCTTGCACTACAATCCTAAGAATATTATTATTGGAGATGGATATCATGGATGTCACTCTTTATTGAAGATCCATGAGCGCAACTTTGGAACCAAGGTTCACCACGACCTAGACACTAATCCTGAAGTGCTGCAGAAGGGCGATATTATTCATCTTGAATCTCCAGTCAACCCAACCGGTTATGCTTTTGATATTGAGCACTATGCTAAAATCGCTCATTCAAGAGGCGCTTTTCTGGTTCTAGATGCTACCTTTGCCCCGCCTCCTTTACAAGACCCTTGGAGTTTGGGCGTAGATATGGTCATGCATTCAGGTACTAAATATTTTGGTGGACATTCTGATTTATTATCAGGAATTCTCGTTTCAAGAGACCAAAAAGTTGCTGAATCGTTGATGGCCGACAGAGATTTTACTGGCGCCACCCCAGGTTCTCTAGAATCATGGCTGTTGCTTCGTTCCTTGAGAACTTACAGCTATCGTATCAAGCTGCAGTATGAGAGTGCCAACAAGATAGTCAAGTACTTGTCCGAACATATCGACCAATTGCCTGCACTTCAGAAGATCCACCATTCTTCACTGCAGACTGAAGATTTCGTGAGGAAGCAGTTGCCTCTTGGCGGACCCCCAGTATTCTCTATTGAGCTCAAAGATAGGGAGACTGCTAGGTATTTCCCGTCGAAGCTGAAGCTGTTCCAACACGCCACCTCACTAGGAGGAGCAGAGAGTCTCATCGAGTGGAGATGCATGACAGACATGACTGTCAGCGAGAGTCTCTTGCGAGTGTCAATTGGTCTCGAGGACACCAACGATCTCATTGGAGACCTCGTCAGAGCTCTTCAATAAACTAGCTCTCCCCGAACCTCTAGTATCTAGCAATATATAGTCACCCATGTTTACCAAATTAGAACCTTTTGCTGCCAGCGATTCGGACTTTGCCTCAGATTGCGCTGCTCTTCTCGCCTCGCTCGAGTCGAATATCTACCAACCCCCTCGCTCGCGAAGCGGAGCACCACGGGGTCTGGGGCAGAGCCCCAGCCGCCGGAGGCAGCAAGCAATATGATGATTATTAGTGTACAATTATAATAAATATTCTCTAGCTAACCGCATACTATACACTTGATCTCGTCGCTATTTCCCAGTCTCTTGAGACAGCCCTTGTGATACGTGTGTCCGCATTTGAAGACGACCAGAATGTTGTCTTTTTCAATGGCCGAGTCTGCTACAAGTGTGGTTTGACGCACTCTGCCCTTGCCTTTGCCTTTTTCTTTGCGGACAGAGCCACTAAAGCCTGCCACAAACTTTTCTTTCTGCCTTTGTTCCCATTGGGCATAGAGCCACTCAGCGTCAACACCAACACCGACAACTTTGCGGCCACATCCTTCGCATTCACCGGATTTAGAAACCTTCCAGCCTTTAAGCCTCTCGCTGACCAGCTCTAATAGGCTCAAATAAGTGTCTGAATCGAGGATTTCTTCCACCACACAGAGCATTGTATGTTGATAGTTATACGCAGAAAACATGTCATCAAGCAGAGGACGTAAGCTACCAATAGTTCTGTTTTTAGTTGACTCCGGTGCCAGAATCGACCTGAATATCCTGACTATAGTGGCATCATGTTGAAATCCATTGACATTGTTAGGAGAACTTAATAAGGCAGAAAGAGCTTGGCGGAGAAGCGAGTGCTTAAACTGCTTCTGTGTTTCTAAAGACGAAACTTTTTCAAGGTCTCCTGTAACTGTATCTTTGAGTAGATCAATTAGCGTATCAATTAGTCGAATCCATAATGCTTCACCAGGATTTTCGGAACCACCATGACTGCCACGACGCTCTTCATCAAGACATAAATTGACACCGATAGACGTATATCTAGTCAATTGGTCTTGAAGTCTTGTAACATCGGCTGCCGTTTCATCTCCTCGGTGTTCAGCAGTAACCGCCATGTACTCGTCATTTAAATATAAGACATGGTCGAGTAAATAAATCATTGCCTCACCAATCCGACCCTGTCTCTGTAGTAAGAGAACTAATGAATCAATGCTTTTCGAAGATATCAAGCTATCAACAATACTTGGCAGTTCCACATCATTGGAGCCCGTGAGAATACTGCTCAATAAGTGGAAAATCTCATCGCTTTCATTGCCTTTGGCCAAGAGTGAAATATAAAGAGTACGGGTGCGTAGAGTGGGCAGGAACTTTTGGCCCTGAGCACCACTTTTTCCAACTGCCTTGAACAGAATCTTTAGATAACGAAGTTGGAGATCTTCATTGCCCAGCTTAAACACTAGATCATGAACATGAGCACAGAATCTGCTCACTAGTTGAACCAGTCTTTCTGCATCCAACCCTACCAGTTTCTCAAAATTCGCTCCCAACAAGCGATCCAAATTACCTCTTTCCTTCGCTTGACTCATGTTTCTCGTATTCATAAGACACTCTTCAATTATATCGAAAAGTCGGTCAGAATCCAGCTCACCCACTTCAAATGATTCGAAAGTTACCTCTAATAATTTAGTGAACTGCTTTTCGGATCGGAAGAGATAAATAAGAATAGAATAAAACTTCACCTCATATAAAGTTGATATTAAATTCTCCAGATCGGGGGGCTTGAATTTAGTTAAAAGAGAATTGACGGCTATTTCACGTTCTTCCTTTAGTGCCGCATCGTTCCAATAACACAATTCATATAGGACTTTAGAGAGAATTTTTCCTGGGAGTAGAATAAACTGTAGATATTTTGGATAGTTTCGAGCGATAAAGATATCCAAAAAGATTCGTTTATCCGGGTCCAGTTGATTGGTTTCATCATAAAAGACATCCAACAGGATGTTAATAACCAGCTGTCTACTAATGGTAGCGCCAAATGCAAGTTCCTCGGGGGGATACAAACTGCTATTTTCAATAGTCTCCCCTCCATTCATAAACGTGTCTTCAAATCCTTCGTTCAAAGCTGCAAAAAATGCTGAACTGTTGTAATTTATAATTGTGATCAAGTATGGAAAGCGAGTCTCACTACCAGATTTGGCTTTGCCGGAGAAGAGTAGATAGTATGTAGCACATTTGCCATAATATGCCAGGTCTTCATCTGTGAATAATAGTGCTGTGGGATACACTCTACCAGTAAGAATATAAGACAAGTATGGATACACCTTATCTGCTTCCTGGACCAGGCGCTCTAAATCGGCATCCTTGTTCTCAGGTTTAGCAGTCTCAGTTACTGGCACTACTGTCGACTGTCGAATTTCCTTACTGCTATCGCTCGTAGAAGATATTTCTAGTATTAAATTCACAAAATCTACCAGAGGAGTGGTGAAATCTCGTAATGCGCAGTTTGTAATATAAGTCAACGTGTCTCTCAGATGATACTGGCGACACAGTGAGAAAACCAAATCGATATCAAGAGTGTCAGTATTTAGTCTGCAGATCAAGTCTTCTAGAAGATCACTTGATGTTGAGTAAAATAAAACCAGTTCTTTGAACACCTTTGGTGGCAGGGATTTTATATGTCCATCAAAAATAAATGATGAAAGCTGCTCAAAAAAGATCTTCTGATATGCTGTCGGTTCAAAAAGTTCATATATATCTGTCAACAGATCCTTTTCATTCATTGCGATCGTTGCTGTGATACATGCGTCGGTAAGTCCAACTATAGTAGTTTCGTCTAGGGGATAATTACTCGAATCAGTCTGGAGAGAATAGCCAAGCGAAGCAAATATCAAGTCCGGCAGACTCTTCAATACGACAGCATGGCGCTCTGATTCATTGGATGGTAATCCTACAGAAGCAAAATCTTCTTCACCCAAGTAGTATGCAGTAGCCAGTTGGATGGCTCTGATGTATTCGCCACTTTCCATTACGTCTAATAGTCGATCAGCCCAGTTGGAAAGAGAACCAACCACAAATTCATATTTGCCCACCAAAAATAGTCTTCCTTTATAGCCCCGAATGCTGTTGAAAAAAGCATCTGCAATTACAGCTGGCTGGGGAAGAGATGACTCTGGCCTCTTCACCAGCAGACTATGCAAATTATGTGAAAAATAGTCGTGATGCACCATATGCTTATCGAGTAAATCTTCAGTCTCGGATATTGTCATTGTCTTTGTATTAACAATGTGAAGCCGCTGGGTAATCGTCACCAACGATACGATCTGTTCTGTTAGTATTCCATCCCACAAAAGCATTTACTACTCGTTTTCCTCAGATTAGAAGAGCTAGCTACCCAAAATCCCGTTACGAGTCCAGCCCTTGACCGTACTTACCTGAGAGTCTATCCATTGAATGGCTACAATTGATTCATCGCAAACAAGTTTGCGAGTGGGGGAAAATGAAGCAGTAAGCTCGTCTGTAAAAGGATCGCGCACAAGTGAAACCTCCATTACGTAAACGACATTCGACCAGCAGTACGCTAGTTTTGAGGTGTGATTCGCAGTTGAAACTGGAAACCATGACAGACATGCACTCAAGCCCATAGAATTGCTGATATCCTTGCTCCTTGCCTGTTTTAATTGTGTGCGTATCTGGGGATGAATAGAAACTATCACTAGAAGATAGGGTGTCATTATTGCGACAAGTCCAAGGTCCTCTGGAAGTGGATGGTGACCAGTAGGTCTTGGTACACATGCAAATATCGTCATTGGTCTGTTTTTAGTGTTGGGCTGTGGGCGATACCTACCAAGAATTCGTTTGGTATTAACATGGCGTCTAATATTCCTCACCGTATCATGGGCAAAGGCCATTCCGCGAACATCAGCCGAGATCAAAGCACTATGGCGTTTGTTGATAAATGCAAGATGAATGACTGAGGTCCCCGATATATGGCCTTCTTTATTGTCGTTCGGCTTCAAGTCGAAATTATTCTCTAGAGGGTGTATATGGATATTGGGGCTTGTAGGCTTGCTTAGTTCCCAGGTAACAATATGACCTTGCGAATAGCCCACTCCAATAAATGTGTGATCGGTAGATACAGCAAGAGCAGTAACCTCACCCCATTCTGGGAGCTTCGCTTTAAGACCCAAAACATGTTTTAGATTCTGTTGGTAATCGAAAACCAGGACATAACCCCTGCTCATTCCTACTGCTATGAATGAGGCTGGAAACACACAAGTAGGATGTCCATACAGGGAATGAGCGGATTCAGAATACAGCTGGTTTGAAATCTTCCGTAACTTGCTCCATCGAACAGGTTCCCAAGGGGTGTTTTGGTAGGGAAGATCCACAAGAATATTATCTTCACTGGAGCTTCCAAAACCAGCTTCAGAACTAGCGGTTGTGTTTGCCAATCCACCAGCTCTCTTCTTAGGCGACACACTTCCATTAGAGCGTCCAAACAACAGTGAACTGACTGAGTCTAAGTGTCTATTAAATAGATTTCCTGACAATGCGCTTGCGTTTGAACTCATCCGGGTATGGAAACGGCCGTCTATAGAGTGTATTTGCCTCCCTCTAAACGACTCCGGAGTTGAGGGCTGTAAAGGTGAGCCAGTGGAGGACGATATTAACATCGGTGAATCTGAACGCATTGGAGTTGGGTCCACATGGGTTAATTGGACAGGCGAAGAATCTCGATATGGGAAATTAGATGTACGAGGCGAAAGAGGTGTGGATTGAGAAACGATACCAGACCTGGTCTCTTCTCCGTCATTAATATCTGTCACATCCTGATCTTCGAATTCAAGAACCAAAGTCTGATCTGCTGGCTTTATAGGGGAGATCTCCTCAGTAGGATCAGTACTGATTTCATTTAAATCATCATCGTGACCGGATTCTGGACTGGAGGCTCCAACATCGGACTCGTGCTGACCATCCAGTTCTAGCGGTTCAAATGAAGATGAAGCATTCACCCCAGCTGTCGTAACACCACCGTCATCGAAACTATCGTTATTTACCTTATGTCTAATCTCGGGTGATAGTTTTGAGTCCAATCGCGAAAACGCTGTCGAGATAGATTTCGTAATTGATACAGACGAAGTCTTCCTTTCGTAGAACTTCGGTATCGAGGTATCAATCATGAACTGGCTAGGGAATCCGTCGTTTCTAGCAGCCGTCGACATGAATTCACCAAAATCATCATTATCTTCTTCGTATCGATCACCTGTATGGCTCATTTCAGTGCCCTGCGAGACTCCCTCAGAGCCGTCGTGGGGTCCAAAGATCTCCTGGCTATCGACTGGCTGTGAGGCATGTGACGCCCGATCATCGAAAGAATCCGGAGGAGAAGAAGTGCCCTCCATCATAAAATACCAATTCCATCAATAACTGCAAACAGACCAAAATCAGATAAAACCCGAGAAAAGGGCTAAGAAACGTCTCCTTTATTATATCAATTGTATATGTCTAACAGCATCGGATCATACCGCTATCACCAAGCACGTACTCCACGTTTAAATCGCACGGCGCTATCTTATCGTGCAGTAGTGAGACCAGCCACTGGCTATGATGTCAGTTATCTGATTTGAGGGAGGTTCGCCTCCGGCGGCTGGGGCTCTGCCCCAGACCCCGTGGCTCCTCTCGCTTCGCTCGAGTCGAGTACTTTGGCGTGTTTCATCGCTTTTTGGCCCTTGGGTGAGCAATCGGGTCTGCAGAAGCTGCTAGTCGATGTTGCAGGTATGACTCTGTGCTTCTAATAAGGCTCCTGGGTTTCTTAAAACGGATTGACCTATATAGCTATCTTTATTTTTAGCCTGCGTATCTATGTTCTTACTGGGAAGTATACTGATAACTGAGTTCTGTGATTTTTCTTTCCAATCCTAATAAATCACTATTAGCACATGCCAAGACTACCGTAGAGTGCAAAAACAAGCTATAGATATTTTCTACTGATCTCCTCTATTTAGAATACCAGATTAACCTTTCTCGCTTCGTAATTTCACCAAGAAAACTATTTTAAAACTTACTGAAATCGCTTGCCCTTATCTTATTCAAGTGAGATAGATTTGGTCCTATGACCCAAGACCCTGCGTCGTCTGCGTCCTTGCCCTTATCAGCTTATCATTCACCAACAAAATTTATATGCACATCCTACCTTGATCAGCATCCCTGAATTCGTGGGTTATAGCGAACTCCACATAACACCAAGAATTATTAATAGAGAAACTGAGAAGAAAAACTTCATTATTAAGAACATGGGTAAAGGAAGCCATCACGGTACTCGAGGAAAACCTCGCAGACAGGAGATGTCGGCTAGAGAGTCAAATGTAACTCCTGCAAATGCCGAGTTCCCAGCCAAAATGGCAATGTGGGATTTTAATCACTGTGATCCCAAACGTTGTAGTGGAAAAAAGCTGAGTAGATTAGGTTTAATTAAATCTCTAAGGGTGGGTCAGAAGTTTGGTGGCGTAGTTGTATCGCCAAATGGTAAAGATCCTGTCTGCCCTGATGATAGGGAGATTGTAGAACAACATGGCGCTGCGGTTGTAGAATGTTCCTGGGCACGAATCAACGAAATCCCTTTTAATAAAATCGGAGGCCGCCATGAAAGGTTATTACCGTATCTAGTTGCTGCTAATCCTGTGAACTATGGCCGTCCTTGGAAATTAAACTGTGTGGAAGCTCTGGCCGCTTGTTTTGCAATTACTGGACATCTGGATTGGGCATCTGAAGTACTAGAGCATTTTTCTTGGGGTCATGCATTTTTAGAAATCAATGAAGAATTATTAGATCTTTATTCCCAGTGTACTGATGCGGATTCCATAAAAGCTGCCCAGGAAGCTTGGCTAGATAAAATCCAAGAAGATGCTAAAGAAAGAGAAGAAGAAAAGAAAAAGCATGATGATGACGGTTGGGCCAGAGGTAGTCGAAGAGACCACGGCATGCCTGGAGAATTGCCTCCAAGTGACTCTGATGAATACGAAAATGAGGACGAAGAGGAAGAAGAGGAACCTGCATATAACCCTAGTTACGGAAGGCCTGGCGAGCTACCGCCAAGCGAGAGTGATGAAGATGATGAAGAAGATCAAGATAGTGAAGAAGACGAAGAAAAGGATGGTGTACAAGACAATGATGAAACAGACGAAGAAAATGAGAGCAATGAAAAATTGGATGCGAATGACAAGAACCATAGCGCACCTGAGATACTTAGATTAAAAAGTCTGCAATTAGCAGATGACTAAAAAGCATATGTACAAATATATTACTATTTAATGATTAACTAACCAAAGAACCTGCTCTTGAACGAAGCTTTGAAAATACCGGTTTTGGCGTCTTTCACCATATCGTCAAGACTATTCATGTACTCAGAAGCACTCTGTCCCAGGTCATTGAGCGTGTTTTGAATATTACCCATAGCACCTCCCTGATTATCATATCCATCATCATAGTTATCAAATCTTTCTCTAGAAGAGGCAGTTGGCTGCTTTTTCATTCTGAGAAGTCGCTCCTGTTCCTGCCTCGCTCTTTCCTGTTCAACCGTCACCTTCGACTTCGGTCTGCGTGGGCCACCGATAAGTATATCAAGGTCCTCAATTGACAAATACTGCTTTCCCTTGACCCATTGGATAGCTCTGTTACGAGGTTAGTAGCTGAAATTATCACCAAATACCCAATTATTCCAATACTTACGATATAGTCGGCCGTGGTGGCATCACCTTCATCACGTCATAAAGTGCATCCGATGGAATATCGTCCAACTTCACACCTCGTCCCCAAATGTGCACTAGAGCGCCACTGGTCTTGTCACACCTGAAAACCACATCTCCCGTCCTAGTGACCACAGATTGTTTTGCGCTAATACTGTTAGTATTTGGGAAACACCTCACAGGATTCTACCTTTGGCGGCTGGGGCTTTTCCCGTTAAGCTCGAGTTGAGTGACCCGGTGTCAAAAAAATCTTCGACTCTAGGTAACGACTCGAGCGAAGCGAGAGGAGCCACGGGGTCTGGGGCAGCGCCCCAGCCGCCGGAGGCAGCATGAAAAGACTTACTAAGAGGGGTCCAACGAGACTGGAAGGTCCCGAGTGCAGATATCTCGCATGCTTGGAATAGCCATGATCTTGAGCTGCGATCTGTCTGTTATGCAGACCAGAGCAAGTGAGTCGTTTTCACGGAGGTACGAGGTGCCCGCAGAGATACAGTTGAAGTTGAATCGTTTGTGTGTGATTTTAGAACTTGGTTGGCGGAAAACACGGCCCTCAGATTTGGTGATAGCAATGAGGGCGCCGGGGATAATGATGCCTGCTGCTAGTTTGTTGAGGTTATCTGGCTCTGCTACTTCCGAGATACCGGTTGCCATGTTGATTGGTTGCAAGTGTAGGATGGGATCTGGACCGACACTGAGGTGCCCGACTGATTCGAGGAAATAGCCTTTGCCTGAGGGAACAATTTTGAAAGTGTACACATTACCAGCAGAAGAGCCTACAGATAGAACTATGGAAGAATACGAGTCATCTTCTAAAGCGTACAGTCCAAATTCAATCGCAGTAGGATATTCTGTGGTCAGTATGGACGGAGAAGTAGTTGGGTTGAAAGAGCTCCGTGTTCGTCGTTTGCTTGTCGTCGAACTACTGGATGAGAAGCAGAACTCTTCATAGATTATAGCCGGGCCTCTACGATCGATAACTACTAGTTTACCACTGGCGTATCCAATAGCCACAAACCCGATTTTCGAATTCGTCAGTGCAGTGACAGGTGAATTGTCCATTCTAGATACAAGTGTTTGCGGCAGGAATCCTTCTCTGACATTGATAGGTGCTCGACTGCTGATATCTTTGAGAGGGGATTCATCATCTCTGATTCGCATATTAGACATGGCACCCGCAATTCCCTTGTTTTTCTTGAAGTCGAAAAGAACAACCTCGCCATTTTCGACTGCAACTGCTAACTCTGCAACCTCTGCTGCGAGAGATATATGTGATATTGATACTCTCTGAGACGACTGCAGTGCGTTTTGAAGACTCACTTCAATCGCTCTAGAGTCTTCAAGTTCTCCGTGGGATGCATCCCACAGTTTCACAGTGCCATCTCGATGCCCAGTACACAGGGCAGTACGATGTTGGTAGCTCCGGAGATGTCGCCTAGCAGGGGCACCACCGTTGAAAATACTGCGTTCAGAACTTGGTGTGGCATTCATCATTCCTACCCATTGGTTTCTAGGGACAACGGATACTGACACCGAGGTTACATAGGGGTTAATCCAAGCCAGGGACGGGGGAAGTAACGTTGGGTCAGTGACAATCATACCATCAGCATAGTTAATTGTAAGCAATTCACCAGTATTAAGTAATGAGACAACGTGAGATGGAGCTTGATTACCGGCGTAGTGTGGTGACTGAGCATTTGATAGCATTATGAAATCTACCACTTCCACTCCTTCAGGTAAAGGATAAATCTTATGTCTTCTTGGGTTACTATAATGGTTCCCCATTGCCTGGTAGGAAGTAATAGCCACAGAAGGAGTGGGACCAAAATCTAGCATTGAAAGACCTTTAGTGAATCCCATGTCAATACTACCTCCAGCAATGAGAATTGAAGTATCTTCAGGGCTGATGGAACAATTCCAGGTCACCTTGGTAATTGGATCACGCACACTTCCAGGGGGAAACAGGTCATCTTTCTGATGTGGCTTACGAGGAAGGTTTACATAACTATCCATTACAGTCCTTGCTTGTAGCAAAGTACCCTCGAGAGCGTCCCAGAAGACTATTGACCCATCTACATGTGTGGTCAATATATGATGGCCGTTAGGATGCCAGATGGCATCGATAAACTGTGGATTTCGAAACTGATTAATTAAAGATGGGTCGAGTTCTCCACCAGGTGCACCAGCTGGCACCTCATATCGTAAGCTGATCGTAATCTCACTCTTTGCTATATTGAACACCACAGCTGTATCTTTATAGCACACTAACAGAGTTCCCACATCTCGTGGATGAATAGCGATGCCCAAAATAGGCGACATACGGAATTTAGCATTCACAGACTTCTGAAGATTGCCGATTCGATAAGGAGCTTGAAAGCCTCTATCAACATCAAAAACTACAATCTGGCCATTCTCCAAACCTAGAAACAACCAATCTAAACAAGGATCTGATTCTACTGCCGTAATGAGTCCTGGAGCCACATAATCATGAACCAATTCTTCAGATTCAAGCGAGTATACTCGCACCACACAGTCTACATCAACGCTAACCAAATAGTAACCCTTGATGAATTTGATCCATTTGACAGCCGATAGAGAACTACTGCCAGCAGTGGGTTCTCCCAACACAACTTCGACATTGTGCTGTCCAAAAACATGAACAGTTCCTGTGCCCGTTCCAACAGCTAACAGACTCTGGACAGGATCAAAGGCCACAGTAGTGACCGTTCCGCTCATACCATACCGGGCCAACTGGAGTTTAGTTAGTACTGAACATATTCTAGGTATGCTCTTACCGGTAACCGCGGCATCGCCAAAAGAGCCATCTGCTTGCCACTTCACGAGAAGAGAATATCATTTTCCCAGAAAATTCGTGTGAAGCCAAAAGCCTATAGCTCAAAGGCGCTTCTCTACATACATCGTCCAGCTTGAACAAGCTATCGGTAAGAGCCAGTGAGAAGTCCTGCTCGCCGAGATTCTTTATCTTGGAGAATACAGAAGTCATCTTCTACAACTCTAGCCTCTTTTATTTAAAATATGAAGCTCAATAAACCACTTCTGCTTATTTCTAAATTTATATCAACATCAACAAACAACTGGCAACATGCGATGGACATCATAGCTCCATGCGACAGGATCCCTTGCCGCTATCTTATCACCTCTTTCATGCAATGTAGCTAGTAAATAACCAATTCAGGGGGAAAATATTTCGTACTCAGAACCCAAACTTCTTTCCGCCTGAATGAGACCACATCATAAGATGCTTCTTACGCTGTCTAAGTCGTCGAGGGATTCGAGATGAGCAACGAGCTTGGCGAGATCTGAGGCAAACTCCCAGCCACTGGCCTGGCTGGCACATTCTCCATTCTGTGTTTAGAGTGGGGTTGCCGCATGTAGATGCGGAGATCATTCAATTTAATTTAACACCAAATGTCAGAAGGAAGTAGCGAGAGAAAGGCAGATGGGACCCTGGATACGGCAATGGAGGAAGAGCTTGTTCAGCCCAAGAACTTTGGCAAGTCGCCTCCATTCAACAAGATCGTAACAGGAGTCTTTCTCCCACTTCAGCGCAACCAGCTGGAGAAGGCTGTAGCAGCCAAGCGCAAGACCATAACTGCCATTCGCCATGAAGTCATCAGTAATTTCATAGCCAATTGGAAAAAGAATGTGGGTAATGATATCTATCCCGCGTTTAGGTTGATTCTTCCCGAGATAGACCGTGAGCGGCAAATGTACCATCTAAAGGAGAATACTCTTGGTAGACTGCTGGTGAAGGTGCTACATTTGGATAAGAAGTCTCCAGACGCCATTGCGCTACGCGAATGGAAAAGAGGTCCTAGTGCCACTGCTGGTAACTTTTCAGAGCGTGTTTATGATATTCTAGTAAAACGCGATACTCACTCGACCTACGGTAATATGACTGTTGACGAAGTCAATGATCTGTTAGATACTCTGAGTGTATCCAAGTCGGCTGAACAACAGGTTGTACTACGGAAATTCCTCACTGCTATGAACGCCGAAGAACTGCGGTGGCTAGTGCGTATAATTCTCCGATTCTCTCGAATTGGAGTGACTGAGACAACAGTATTTCACATCTATCATCCTGATGCTGTTCCTCTATATAATATCACATCTGATTTAAAGCGCGTATCGTGGCAACTGTGGGATACTACTTATAGAATCCCCAATGAAGAGAGTCAGATTCGATTGATGTCATGTTTCCGACCGCAATTGGCAGCATTTACGAAACATTCGAATAAGAAAATTATCGAGGCCATGCCAGAGACTGGGTTTTATATGGAAGAGAAGATCGACGGAGAGCGAATGCAGGTACATTTCTGTAGAAAGCAATGCGAGGAAGATGGCAAGACCGTTGAGAAGGTCCAATTTAAGTTTTTCAGTCGTAAGGGTAAAGATTATACGTACCTCTACGGCGCGGATTTTGATGATGAGTCTGGAAGTCTGGCACCGAAACTACGAACGGTCATCGACAAGCGAGTAAAAAACTGTATTTTTGATGGCGAAATGGTTGGCTGGGATAGTGAAGAGGAAATGATAGAATTGTTTGGCAGTTTGAAGACGGCCGCAAAGGCTGGAACAGCTGGAAAGAGTAACCCACTATATATAGCTTACGATCTTGTGCACTTGAATGGGCGCAGTCTCGTGAATGTCCCTCTGTCACAGCGCAAAAAGATGCTGGAGGGCATTGTCACTCCCGTCAAAGGATATTTTATGGTACTCCCATACCCCCTTGGATTAACAGAAAAGGATATTGAAACAAGGTTTCTGAAAATCATAGAAGATGCGTAAGTCAGGCAGAGCCACTGAATAGGTTGCTATAGAATCTAATCTCTTTATTCTTAGTGTCTAAGTGTATCTAACATTATAGCTCCGAAGGCTTGGTTATCAAGAGTCCAATTTCGCCGTATTGTGTGAATGAACGAATTGACACATGGATCAAAGTCAAACCAGACTATATGGAAGGCATGGGAGAGAATCTTGATGTCTGTGTTCTGGCAGGCTACTATGGTAAAGGAAAGAGAGGCAGTAAATTGTCGAGCTTTCTATGTGGGCTACGGCTAGATGAGAAGCAAAATCCCGAGAAGTTCTGGTCTTTCTGCAAAGTGGGCGGTGGCATTAGCTCAGCTGATTTGAGACAGATTCACCAGCTAACCGAGAATAAATGGCATGACTGGGATCCAAAACGCTTGCCAAACCAATACATGGACATTGGCCACCCGAAAGAGATTCCAGATGTATGGATTAGACCATCTGACTCAATTGTAGTAGAAGTGAAAGGCACACAGCTGATTACAAGTAACGAGTTTCGTACCACACAAACATTGCGGTTCCCGCGATTTAGGGGTCTCCGTACAGATAAAACATGGGAAGACTCCATGAGTTATGCAGAGTTTGGAAGTCTTCGGAAAGAAGTAAACAAAATTGAAGAAACGAAATCAGCCAAACCAACTAGGAAAATGGTAACTAAAAAAGCAAAAGTGAAGCTCCTCGAAGATAGTATAGGTAAGGTCAGTCTTGCTAACGTAGCTTTAAAAGACGACGTTTTTCATAAACAGCCGTTTTATGTGGTTGACGATGTGACAATGTCAGATTTCATGAGCAAGCGAGAGCTGGAAGTCCTCATTAAAGAAAATGGCGGCACAATCACACAATCTAGCTCCACGCCCGATGTACTGGTCGTCGCAGACAGAGACTTTCCCACAGTAACGGGGATAAAAAGATCCAACACCGCAGATGTTATCAAACCGCAATGGATTCTAGAGTGTATCAAAGAGAAACGAGAGCTCCCATTCGAACCTAACGACTTTTATTATTGCCGTCCCGACACGATGTCTACAGTAACTATGAACTCGGATAAGTACGGTGATTCGTATACTCGTGAAATAAGCGCGGACCGGCTGAAACTCGTCCTAGATGGCTTTCCCATTACAAATGCTCCTCCAATGGAGGACGACAATTTCCAAGACCTGTTAATCGACCTAATAGACATTGGACCAGGGCCGTTTAAAGGTTTGCTTTTCCCGCGATACCGCTTCTACTTCGACAGACCCAGTCTAGCACACTTGAACGGTCTGGGACAAACTCCTCTCGCTGTTCCAGAAATCGAGGACGATTTCGATTTTGTCCAGAGCTATGCTGAGTTCAGTGGCGCCGTTGTTGAGACCAGTCTCCACGACATCTCGCTTACCCACATCATCATCCATCCAGAAAATAAAATCCGTGTTGCTGCCATCCGAGCTCTCATGCTGGCTCGGCCCAAAAGGGTACATCTCGTAGACATATCATGGATCCAGCAGTGCTGGAACGAAGGCACGACTTTAGCGGTAGAGAAGTTCGTCGTTAACAGATAGCTCTTGATCGAATATATCTATTTTCCACTGCTGCCTCCGGCGGCTGGGGCTACGCCCCAGACCCCTTAGCTCCTGCTACGCAGGAGATTGAAGTAACCTTCAATATTTCGACTCGACGTCTGGGCAGACAGTTCATGCATTCGTTTATTTGGCATTACATAGACAGTTGCAGTCCGGCACAGGGCAGATGTCGTGTTTGGAGAACCATTCCTCAGCGTGGCCCGCGTGCATGCCGTGGTTGCAAGACAGGCAGAAGGTCGGCCACCCCTCAAACTGGGCGGCAAGGGAGCTGATGGGGTCGGGCACAGAGATGATTTTCTGGCCTGCTGTGAAAGATCCTAGTGATTCAAGACAAACTGCGCATCTCGGTAGCGGACTGTTGCAATTTTCGCATTTGGTTCCAATGTCGCCCATAGTGATGCCTGGATGGGTATTAATGGTGAGTTGTTTGCTGTTGCGATTGGTTCCTGAAGCTTTAGAGCGGGGTTTTATAGTCTTCTTGCAGTTGCTGCAACGGAGATAGATCTGTCGTGGAACGGGTGCTGCCAATACTTCTCCATGGCTGTTTCTCGAGAGATGTGTACGTGCGACATCAAACTTCGCACGCACTTTAAATAGCTGCCAGCCATTAAGTAGCCTATGGTATTCTTGAATCCAGTTGTCCACTCTCTGATCAGTGAAAAACCTAGGGCATCCAAACGACGCTATCAGTGCAGCTGTTTGAACATCGCACGTCTTGTCCACATATGACTGGAGCAGGTCAACTACTCTGGGCGTTAAACCCGTCAATAAAATGCCTTCCAAATCACCATGATGAACTGCTCTATCAGCAAGACGGTTGAGGTAAGCAGTCAAGTCACCCTCGGGAAGGAATCTAAGTGCTATTCCAAGTCGCTCATTCAGAGGCAGTGACCCTTCATCGAGAACATCCAACCAGGATCCATCTGCAATATATGCAAATATTGCTCTCAGGTAAGAGTTATCCAGCTCAGAAGCTAGCTTACGACATTGTTCTCTCCATGGACTATTTACATCACTGTCTTTATAAGCTAGATATCCAGCTACAGCAGTAGACATTAGTCTCAGTCGCTCTTTACGAGACGAAGCTAGTGTAGTTACCGCTCGTTCTACGTCACCGTGGAAAACTGCCCACCCAGCGGCCTGTTCGTATTTCCCTTGCTCCTCCAGTTCTTTAATTTTATCATTTAGTTGAGAAAGCTCGAAGTTCCATCCCGCAACTCTCAGACAGAGTTGTCGGTGGATTTCTTTACTTCCACCAGATATGCTGGGCGACGTGAAGATTCGCTTTTTGTCACTTAATAGTTTTGTTATTGTGTTTGTAAATTCTTTTTCTGATAAATCATCATCATATCTGTTTTGTCCTAGCAGCCCTTGCCATCCTTCCCAGATACCACTGACACCTTCGAATGCCAGATCTATCGATCCATAGGCCATATCAGACTTTTTCTCTGATCGTCTTGCCAGAGAGAGCCACTTCCAAGTGTACTTGAGATAATCATTTCTCTCTGTCGAGTCATAGCCTTCTAGAAGTTCAATATTGGTTTCGCAGTCATTGGAATAACCACTCACAGCTCGTCTCCGCATTATTGTTGATATATCACCTTCTAAGACGAAATTATATGGAAGGAGTCCTTCTGTTGTAAGATAATTATCGTCATCAGACTCATCCTCGTCGTCGATAGTTCCACCACTTGCTTTCGATGAGAACCTCCTCGTTCGCGTCTTTGGTGATGAACCGTCTGACATCGTTAAAGTAGTAGCAGTGTTCCCACCAGCCATCATTGATCTATAATTCGGCGACTTGTCAAGAATTGTCACTCTCTCCGGCTCGGTTACCACTAGATCGTTATATGGATCAAAGCGAATAGCGTCTGGGCTTTCAGGTACAGTCATACGGAAAACCTGACCTGACTGTCGCATACACATAAAACTGACTCTATGTCTCACGCCAAAGTCGCTAGCATAATCAAATCCTGTAACTTTGTCGTATTCAGTTTTTGAATCCAGGACACTGGCAACAAATAAAGTATCATTACGAGATATATAGGAATGTTGTCTTGTATCGGAGTTAGGGCCAACACCACTGTGTCCTGGATAACCAGAGCTATTGCCCAAGTTGAATCCACTATGTAAACCCGGGCCACTCTTGATTCCATCAGACGTACTTCCTGGCACAACTCCAATCTGCCATCTTCTGAGCATATTTCCGTCGTGGAGAATTGTAAACTCATCTGCACGATCATTCGAGAACCGATAACAGCTAGTACTGCTTGATTTACGAGATGACGAACCAGATTCACCAAATAAACGATTCATTAACAGGGCGGGTTCACTAGTAGCAACACCCACTTTCATTTGTCGACGGTCCCAGAGTGAAAAAGCTCCATCTTCCGAATATGAGGCAAAATACCACTCATTCAATGGGTTAATTGTGATTCCCTGAGAGCATTTAGATGCACACTGGAAACTTGTGATATTCGTTCGTATATCGATTTCACGAATAAATTTATAACTGCCTGAAATCAGAACCGTTGGAGACCGAGGAAGAAACGATACTGAAGATACGACTTCGTTGGGAAGATATGAGTGTAGCGGCGCAACTGGCGTATTATTTTTTCCCGAAAAACCAATATCGGCTGAAGAAGACGTCCGTGAGTACTGCTCTGAGTCCCAAATATAAAGACAGCTGTCATTTCTGACTTTATCTAAACCTGCTGCTAGATAGCCTTGGCTACTGAAAGAAACCGAATTGACTGCTCGAGATTGCCGCGGCCATAGTCTTGCAAAACCAGTATTTGAATGACGGATATTAAATATATTGACAGCTCCCGTCGTTTGGCCTGCACAAACGATACCTATAGCTCGTTAGTAATTGTGTCCGTCTCAGTTCTTTCAGCTGACTAGACTGAGCCATTGCGTTTGAACAATGTCAAAGACAGGCTTGAAAAGCAATAAGCTCTAGAATGTTTTTTTCTGTCACTTCTACTTACCATCATCAAGAGGCGAATACGAGTAGCACTGAATTGACTCCAGATCGGTGCAACTTGCGATGTTCGTAGTCACATATCCATTGCCCTGCTGCCTTGACTCATACAATGCAACATCATCCCTTCCAGGACTCAGGGAGATAAAGTACTGCCTCTCCTCAGTATCCCATTCAAAAGCATGAGCAATTGTGCCCGCCATTCTGGTTATATTTATCTACAACTCAATAACAACAGCGCGAAACGGAGCTATGGATCTTCGATCATAGAGTTCAATGTGCACGGCTAAAGCACCTAGGCGATAGTCTTAATCTTATGATCTATGATAGACAGATCCAGATTCCGAGAACTGTGGATATCCCTCTCAGTCTACTTTTTTTTTTTTTTTTTTAATTATACAAATTTTGAAAATAGACAGATTATTTGATAACAATAAGATGAAATAACCAGAAGACCGGGAAAATACAGTTTTGAGAACGATGATCTTTCTCTTCGCCGGAATACCAGGGTGCTGAAAAGGTCTTACCTCCAAACACAGGCTCTGAATATTTCATCAGAGAGCATTGGCTGTCCAAAAATCATTTCTTCATAAATAATTGCAAAAGGGACGTCTTGCTGAGTCAATAAGGTGATCGATCAGAGTCAGTCTCCCAAATAAGAAAACAACTATGCCGAAGAGGATGTGAAGTCAATCTCATCCTGTGTAAGCCCACATACAGCTGTTGACACTAAAATTCAGAAAGTGAAAGTAGTATATTCCGCGGCATCAACCAGCAGTATATCTTGCGTGGATCTGGCAATTTCGACAACTCACCATAGCTTACATAGATCTGGCATAAATATGCAGGTGCATGCATCTGGCATATTCGAGTACTGGCTACACTGTATCTAGCACACTTGTGCTTTGACCAGCAATACATCTCAGATTTATGTGGCATTTTTACGCACAGTCGTCAACCAGCATATTTGGTTTTAGCCTCTACTAGATCTCACACATAGATCTGGCATTTTTTTGCACGGCCGCCCATACATCTCACATGAATGATAATTGTATGAATGTCGTGCGATTCAAACATTTAATTATTTTTTGTCTCGCTTCGTTTAAGAGATTGAGGGTATTTCCAAGCTTAAATTTATTAATAAACCTACAGGATATATCACAACCTAGTAACTTTTCACTTGAGTTTAGCTTTTTTTGACTTTTCCTTGTAAATTCATGGCTGTTTTGTCGAACTTAAGCTTTTCTGAATAACTCTTCGAATCGAGGTCAAATGTCATATCTTATCTAATCTAGATATAGGCAACCAATTTCGAACAGTGATATAGAGTTTACGATTATAAGCTAATGGAACACTGTTTCGTTTATATTTCGATTCGGGTTGAATGCAGTGTGCAAAAAATACTCGTCGACAATTGTACCTCCTTTCTACACTTTCAGTCTCCATTCTTTCACACAAGTTCTGCTACGCTATCTTTTTTCGAAGCTGGTTCGATATTTCCCGATAACTGTCAGCTGCAGTAATCTGTAATCTGTCTGTTAGATGCCCAGGGTTTCTTATCGTATGACGACAGTGTCAGCTGCAGGATACATTGTGCATTCCCAAAAGAGTATGTTACGCCAGTCGGCTCTACTTCCGGAAAACTTTGCATCTCATGCACAGAGACGCAAATCGATGTCAACTGTCTACGTTTACAGAGGCTCGAATCCCACGAGCTTTCAGCAAATCAAAAAGCAAAGTAGCTGATTAACTTCAACTATGTGGTAACATCTTAGGAATTAGGTTGGAAATGAAGAAAATTAGAATCTACGCTCGGCACTCATTGATATCAAATATCCCTTTGTAATAATTAAGTAGCAGATCGATGCCTTGTTTTGTCTTTTTTCTGCAGCATGTTGCAGAACAATGCGAACTGCCGAGCCAAATTGGGAATATCTGCCGAATCCGACGAAAACTCTGTTTTACTTGTTCCTTGCATATCCCGACTGGCGTACAACGTTACAGAGGCACAAGTGGCCGACGGCAAAATAGCGCCTCCACAGAAAGAGGCTAGTATGATGAAATCTGGAGAAAAAAAGATGGTGAACTAATCTAAAGATTAAATATAAATACACGTACAAATGCCTGAGATGGAGGTTTATATTCATCATCATTCACAACAAATAATCAACACACATAATAACAATTAAAATCGCATCTTAACATAGCAATGAGTTCATCATCATTGTCTTCATTTAAAGAAAATCCAGAAAGTGACGATGAATCACATTCATCAACTCTGGAAAAAACTACCCCACCACCCAAATCAAGCTATCTTTTAGTATCGGTCCTTTGCATGTTTGCAGCCATGGGTGGTTTTATTTTTGGTTACGATACTGGTACTATTTCAGGATACGTTAATATGCCAGTTTTCCTTGAAAACTTAGGCAGCACTGATGCATCTGGTGCACATTACCTATCTAAAGTTCGTTCTGGTTTGCTCATTGGCATCTTCTCTATTGGAGCTTGTTTGGGCGGTATCTTTCTCTCTCGTCTTGGTGATATGTACGGTAGAAAAATTGGCATTTGGGTTGGAACCGTCATTTACATCGTTGGTGTCCTCATTCAAGTTACTACTGTTAATGCTTGGTATCAGTTCCTCATCGGTCGTTTGATTGGTGGTTTGGGCGTTGGAACCATTGCCGTTCTAGTACCAATGTTTCAATCAGAAGTAGCTCCACAAGAAATTCGAGGAACTTTGGTATCTTCTTACCAACTAATGATCACGCTTGGAATTTTTATTGGTTATATCGTCTGTTATTCTACCAACACTAGAACTGATGCTACTTCTTACAAAATCCCACTCTCATTAGGATTTGTTTGGTCTGTCATTCTCATTGTCGGTCTTATCTTTTTGCCAGAATCTCCCCGTTATTTAATGAGCAAAGATAGAAATGAAGAGGCTCAAAAGGTTATGTGCTGGATCAATAGACGTGAACCCGATGATAAGCTTATCGTCGAAACTGTCGCCAACGTTGCTGCTACCATTGAACATGAAAGACAATCAGGCAAGGCCAAATGGTCAGAAGTGATCACAGGAAAGCCACGAGTTGGTTACAGATTAATGGTTGGTGTCGTAGTGCTTGCTCTTCAACAATTAGTCGGTGCTAACTACTTTTTCTATTTTGGAACTACAATCTTTAAGGGCATTGGTATGACAGACTCGTTTTTGGCTTCTATCATTTTTGGTGTCGTTAATTTTGGTTCAACCTTCTTTGGTCTCTACTTTGTCGAACGATTTGGCAGACGTAACGTCTTATTATATGGCGCCGCCGGAATGTTTGTTTTCTTTATCATATACGCTTCCATGGGTGCTACAGCTCTTTATCCAAATGGAAATGACAATGACGCTGATGTAAAGGTCGGAAAAGCAATGGTATTTGTTACTTGTGGTTATATCTTCTGTTTTGCTACAACTTGGGCTCCTTGTGCATTTGTCCTTGTCAGCGAATTATTCCCCACTAGAACTAGATCAAAGGGTATGTCTCTTGGACTTGGTGCTAATTGGCTTGCAAATTTCCTTCTTTCCTTCTTCACTCCGTTTATCACAGGAGCAATCCACTTTTACTACGGATATGTTTTTGCCGGTTGCAATTTATTTGCCATCGTCTTTGTTTACCTCTTCGTTCACGAAACCAAAGGTTTGAGCTTGGAGCAAATTGACCAACTGTTTGTCTCTGGTATTAAACCATGGAGATCCTCAGGTTGGATCCCACCTGCCATTGTCGATCCTGAAACCTACGGTGAATCCAAGGACCTCCATCCTGCTGCCACTCATGACGAGCATATCGTTTAATAAAAAATCAATAGATAGCATACTTAGCATTAAACTAGAGCATTAGAGAATTAGCATTGAATATTATTTAATTATTTCGGTATTGGAGAAAAGAGGCTTAAAAATATATCGCGGAGTCCTTACAGATTCCAAGATGTTCTAGTTCTCGTCTCGAAAGTACGATCGTCAACTTCATCTATTATACAGAGGTCCTTCTTCAAAGAGCTGGGACTCCATTTAGAGCTATATGCCCAATGGTCCCTCGTTCTGTCTTAGGTATGGGATTGTATATCTTCTTTGCATATCACCTGCATATGCAACTATGGCTGTCAAAGGTGCAGAGGCCCTGCATTAATGCGTGCCAATATGAATCACCAGGGGAGTCTATTCTCATCATTTGGCTCTTGCACGATATCTAAAGCTACTTCTCAGTAATACCTATCCGGGTCACGATCGTCCAAGTTTCCTGCTGGATCTGTATATCACGAGACGACTGCGCGGGAACTCGCGATGGCCATTCGAGGCATGTACTCAGCTCATCTCATCTCATCCCATCGTACCCAATCTCATTCGCCACAAACTAAAACTACAACACAGAGACCACTTTGAGATCCTCTGGCACCGTGCCAGGCCGCCCTAGTCCGGCACGGGTATTTCTAAATACACCTACAGAGGGGAATACCGCGTGCCAACAGGACCCGACCCGAATAGTCATCTCCAGAAGGATGATGTGCCAGACACACAAGAGAACTGGTCCATTCCGTCGCCGGAGGCAAAGCACCCCAAACCAAGAGTCCAATTCTGACCCAGCTTTAAAGCCCAGTGTTCCCAGCTGGTTTGTTTGTTTGGATCGCCGTGGGCATGCGTCAGGTGGTTCTGCTGTCGTCCGTTGCTGGTGGGCTGGCTACACAGCCCCGCCGAGCAGCCCATGCTGGGCAGGTTGCATCGTCCCAACTGGCAGCTGAAGACTGCCGCCACCGTAGCCGAGCCGAACTCCAGCCCACCCTACGCCGTGCTGGCCTGCTGTTATGTTGCTACCTTCTGATCCTTATCCCAAGCTCTCGAGTAGACACTCAAACCAGAAACGGTAGTTTTTTCTTAATTGAGAAACCCACTTCCCTATCGCATTTTAGCTGCCTCTATCTTGATTTTGAAAATTACGAGTCAGACGCTGTTTGCCACTTCAGGAATAATCCCGTTTGAGTTTTTATATCCGGAAAATTTGTAATTGATTCGAATTATCCGTATACTTAACCAGACAGTCTGTCGCTAATCTTCGACTGAGATATATATACGTCTACTTTGCGACCATCTCTGCTGAGGTCAATCAGCAGTTATCACTTCGATCTCGAGACTTCGCACTATCTTCTCTATCTCGTACTCGGGACTTCGACGTGTAAGTTCGTCAGCGCACACTATCTGACCTCGAATTGTTGTTTACAGGTTACACAGGGGCAAATCAAGAGATCCAAAAATTTTAAGGGATCACTAGCTATTCTCCTGCCCTATCCGTTGCGGACACCTTTTTTACCAGGCTTATCGCCGTCACGAGATCAATTACTTCGCTTTATCGTGCAAATTGACCAATTCTAACCCTTTCAAGTATTTATCAACTCGCATCTTCACCATGTCCTCTCTATCTCCAAACCCTCCGAAAGATAGAAGGAGACGGTCCTCGTCGATTATTGGCCACTTAGAACCAGAGACCATTGAAGAGCGATCGGATCAGTCCTCGTCTCCTAATTTAAACGCCTCCTGGGTGAACAATAAAGGTGCATGGGTTGTCCATATTGTGATTATCGCCCTGCTGTTAATTTTTTATGACTTAATACCTGGCGTGACCTCAGAACTGTCTTGGACGTTGACAAATATCACATACGTTACTGGCTCCTATGTCATGTTCCACTATGTAACTGGAGTACCTTTCGAGTTCAATGCTGGTGCTTATGACTCCCTGACCATGTGGGAACAGATCGATGATGGCGATCAATACACTCCAGCCAAGAAGTTTTTGTTAGGAGTGCCAATTGGCCTGTTCCTTATATCCACGCATTATACACATTACGACATTACAATGTTCTTGATCAATTGTGTGTTTTGTGTCATTTCTGTTATTCCCAAACTGCCCTCGAGTCACAGACTCCGGATCACTGTTCCTGGAATTTCGGAGACTTGATTTGCCCTGATATTGTGCTCCTATGTATATGCTTTTTGTCAGCGAGTTTGTTCTTGCCATCGACAATACGCGTGCTGTTAGCGCTGTGAGTTTACCTCTTCCTTCTCTGAAGTCTCTTATGGGACTTATAAGAGAGGGCTTTTCGTTTTGCTTGTTTTCTTTTTCTAATATGTCTCCACTGCCGTCTTAGCCTCTACCATCACATTGCTCACTTTTCTTCTTTGTCTTTCCACCTTTTGTTTAATTTGTTTTGATGTAGCACGCCTACTTTATATTTTGCATTATTGACTTGTGATGACAGTATAATACTCCTAGAATCGTCCTCAGATGTGTGCTCTGCCTCCGGCGGCTGGGCTCCGCCCAGACCCGTAGCTCGCTTCGCTCGATTATATAAATTCTCTTGGTCGGAGCCTGGTGTAGGATTGAGCTGCCGAATAGCACGCGTGGGTGTGTGTGAAGCTTGTATGAAGCTGGTTTTAGAAATGATAATCTCAGCCCCAAGAATATTGAGATGTAAGGCTTTGAGCTTTATAGCTCTTCAAAACATCCAGAAAACGGTCTATGAAGACAGGCTTTTATTTTGAAGTATATTTAATATCTGTCCAGATCTCCCTGCAGCTGCACGATGGTTGCGAAATATTGAGCTTTGAGCTCTATCCAAATATATTGTCAAGGTGTCTCGTATTATTTTGAAGAATATGAGCTCAGCAGTTTGCAACAGAGCTTTAGCCGTCGGAAGCAAGATCTCGTGTCTAGTATCAGGCAGCTGGCTGTGACGACATAAATACCCAACCAAAAGTAGTAGTACAAAGCTATTTGCATTTTTCTTATTCAAATTTATTTATCAGATAAAAGGTACCAGGCAGAGAATGAATCATTGGATCGAAATGTTCATTTGCTAAAGAAGGGTGAAAACTAATTCAGGTAGTTCTTGTCCACTGAGTTACAGATATAATCAGCGGTCTTTTATTTTGGGATACAAGAAGGCCACCAGTCTTTATTTTGATATGTTCTAAATGGAAATCTTGCCGTCATCTATCTATATTCTTCTGTTTCGGCCGCTTTAACTTCAGGTTAATGGCTCGTTAATGGTTATTCTTGGACTTTCACTCGACATACCTTGTTATCCTCCTAGTATGGCACAACATTCTAACCCCGAATATCTAAAGTTCCACTCTCGTTTTAATAAACACCTGGTGATAGGTATCAGTCCTAATTCAGAATCCAAAGCCTGCTCAAACGGCACCTGTCTCAATAATAAATCAACAATAAAAGTCAAGCTTTTTTTGCACAAACAAACTGGATGGCTCTTCTACTCTCGAGACAAAATAACTGGTGGATTGGTTTGTATCATTTCTACCGTAATGTAATTAATGTTATATTTTATCCTATTCTATCCTAATTTTAAAAAAGTACATGTGCCAGTGCTTAGCATTGACAGTTCCCACATCCACTTTCAGCATATTTAGCCCTATTGAGTTAGGGGGAAAACTCACAAGCACGACGGGGTCTGGAAAAGTGTTTCAGTCTCCAGGGTCCAAGTAGTGACCATCCAACAAGGACAAAAAGCGTAGTTCTTTATTCCACGATAGCCTATATCTCGTAATCTGACTCTCTGATAGAGATCTTGCAGAGAAATCAAACTTAAACGTTTCCATCGGGATTGGCACTTGAACATGATGGCACGTACTCCCCGTATTGAGAGTGGTATCCAAATACTTTATCTACTCTGCTCTGTTCAGCATGTGTCTCACGCCTATCTGTAGTTGGTAGTCATCAGCGGAGGCCCAGCTATTGGAAGAGCTGCACTCTGCAGAATATGGCTGGGAATCGGCCGTTAGTTGATGTTCACCCTGCAACGGTCTTAATCTGTCTAATGCCAATATTTATAGAATTATAGTTGATTGTCATTGCCCATTTTATACTAGCTTCGAAAGAAGTCCTGCGATGAGTCTGCATAGCTTTCTCTCGCGCAATTCAGACATCGTTAAGTCCGGCATTTCCTGTCTACTCCCGGATGCTGTCTCCCTGATTTTTTAGCGAGGGCTTGAGAGAGTGTCTACCAGACCAACAATGTGTACATTTACATCTGATCTCCGAGATGCAGGTAGATCTACGTAAATTCTATTTTTCAATAAGATTGTGGGATAATCTACGAGCACTTTCTGTGGGGTTTTATATATACATGTGTTTTTATTTCATTTTTCCTCACGTATAATGGTACTCTAATTAAAAATTGAAAACTACTCGAAAGATCAAAAAATGGGTATGATCCCATCAACATTATCTGTGGGCCAACATGCGGTGATCACGCAATCAGAGTACTGCTTCTGCAGCGTAGACAATATCTCGAGCGCTAAATTATACGAAATAGGAAGGTGTGTTCCAGATCAACTTATGACTGAACTCAGTACTTCTCGGGTTAAGTCTAGCAGTGAATATGAAACTGCCTGAAAAGACGGTGAAGATTGAACAATCTTCAACATGAATTGTGTGATGCTGCCTTAGTTAATTCTCTGATCCCCTCTCTCTATAAATCTATATATATGTAGAAGAATATGTATTAATTCATAATAATCAACAAGCAAAGATGGATTCAAAAAAAGATATCACTACAGAGTTCACTACGGTTTCTGCGAGCGAGGATGGGTCCTCCGACTTTGAAGTGAACCAAGCCCGTGATGTCTCAGGAGATATCCTAGATTCTGGTCTTAGACGTGGATTAAAAGGAAGACAATTCCTAATGATCGCTTTAGGATCAATCGTCGGACCTGGATGCTATTACGGTCTTGGATATACCATTAGTTTGGCTGGTCCAGTAGGAAATCTGGTGGGCTTTGCTATTCTAGGTATCTTTGTTTGGATTTTGATGCAATGTGTGGGAGAAATCACTTGTCTTTTCCCCGTAGCTGGTGGGTTTATTGAGCTTGCTGCTACTCATGTTGACCCAGCTCTCAGTTTTTCCATGTCATGGCTGTATTATATCATGTGGTCGGTGTTTCTAGCTGCTGACTGGAATACCGCAACTCTGGTACTTCAGTACTGGATCCCTACAGACAAGGTCCCAATGTGGGCATGGCTCTTGATATTTTGGGCCTTTTTCTCCGTATTAACTACCCTGGGTGTTGGAGTGTACGGAGAGATGGAATATTTCTTTGGAATGGCCAAATTTGCTTCACTTATTATCCTGTTTTTCATCTCAATTCTTGCTAATGTTGGGGCATTTGGAAACGGATACGTTGGCTTCAAATATTGGGAGGCACCTACTGGTAAGTATTTTCTGAATCCATTCAATTTTTATTATCCACCTAAGACAGTTTACTAACAACGACAAAGGGCCCATTCTCAATGGTATTAATGGATTCGGCCAAGTATTTGTTATTGCAGCCTCTTATTATGTAGGAACAGAAATCGTTAGTCTTGCTGCTGGCGAGTCGAAAAATCCAAGAAAAGATGTTCCTCGAGGTGTCAACTCCATCGTTTGGAGAATTCTCTTCGTGTTTATGGGACTGTCATTTTTCCAAGGCATTATTTGTCCTTCCAACTCTCCAGAGCTCCTGACTGCTGGTTCGGTGACAGCCAGCTCTCCATTCACTATTGGATTTGTACTTGCTGGCTGGAAGTCTGCTGGCCAACTGGTCAACACTCTAACCTTGATTGCATTCATCTCTGCTGGCAACGGAGTCGTCTACGTCCAATCAAGAACCCTCTACGCAATGGCATTAAAGGGAAGAGCACCCAAGTTTTTCTCTGCTACCACAACTCGAGGTGTGCCATATCGAGCTATTTTATTTTCGAATCTCTTTGGCTTTTTAGCATTGATGAATCTCAAAGTCAGCGCTGGCAGTGTGTTCAACTACCTCTGTACTGTTGGAGGCACCGCAGCCTATATTGCTTGGGCAACGATGGTTTTCACATTCTTGCGAATTAGAAAAGGAGCAGCTAAGCAGGGGATCAGTATTAAAACATTCCCATTCAAAGCTTGGGGTCCTATTGGAATCTACTGGTTTGCATTTGGCTTTTTCATCTTCCTTCTATTTGTGCAGGGGTTTGCATCGTTCTTACATCCATTTGACTGGAAACTCTTCATTTCAAGTTATATCACGATACCCACGTTTTTGATACTCTTCTTTGGGTTCAAGTGGGCTAACAAGACTAAGTTCGTGCGAACCGAGGAAATGGACTTCAAAAACAGGAGGCAGTGGATCGAAGACGTAGAAGAGGTCGCGGATTCGCGGCCATTCACCAAAAAAATTGCCGATTTGGTGAAAAGGTAGCTTTTTAGTTTAAACTTATAGGGTGTTTAGTGATTGTTTTAAAATAAAATTTACGAATAGAACGATCTTGGGTGAGACATCTGCCTCCGGCAGCTGGGGCTGCGCCCTAGACCCCCCGGCTCTTTTCGCTTCGCTCGAATCGAACGCGGCGACCCATTTAGTCTGATAATAGCACCCAGATATATTCTATGATGGTTAGAGAATCAATTTCTATATGTATTTATTTATATGTGGGTTAGGGTGCTTGTCTCATGTTCATGATTCTGGGGTAGCTACTTCACGAGAGCATATAAGCACTCAGAGGATAACGGAAACCCGTCATTACGGACCAGAATAGGGTCATCAATGTCTCTATTGCAGGATCCAGAGTAAGTGCAACTTATTTCTTCCTTATATCCTGGGTTTCAATACAGCGGTTCACTATCTTAACCGAGTTCACGGCTCTCTGGCGACCGTAGCTCCCGACTCGCTCGAAGCGAGAGGAGCCAGGGGGTCTGGGGCAGAGCTCCAGCCGCCGGAGGCAGTCTGAACTCTCATTTTTCATCCCAGAATTCTAACGTGATTCTAGCTATGTAATTAGCCACCTGAGGGCGAGCTATCTGCAGTCGATACGGGATGGAGTAGGCGAGCGGGTCATCAGACCTAGCCATTTGTATATCACTAAAGATGGACCAGGGAAGCTGAATTGGGCAGCATCGACGTTGTTATCGATGGCAAGCCCTGGATCGCCCCCAATTCCTACGAGTATGCTTGGATCTGGCGGGGACATGTTCTCTGGTGGGCGGTTTGAAGAGAGTCGACGGGCAAGAGCGAGGAGGAAAGAGCATAAACAGCGGGAGGCTGAAAGGGTTTCCCCTGTAACAAAGACAGTGGAGTTGCCAGCTGCAGATCCAAAAGAAGAGAAGACTGATGAGAAAGCAAATGGGTCGTTGAAGAAGAAAAGTAGCATTGGAAGTCTGAAATTAACAGGCAAGAGAAAAAGTAATGGCAGTAGTAAGAAGGGTCTAGGTAGTGGTATGATTAGTGGCATCAGACGCAAAATGCCAGGTATGATGCCACCGCCAGTGGACTCAAGAGATGATTTCAGTAGTGACGATGAAGACGATGACGATGTGGATCTTGGAGATTATTATGTCGATGGTGAAGAAAATGAGAACGAGCATGAAGACTACGGAGAGGATGATGTTGATGAAGACAATGATTCTGAATATTACTATGAAGAGTTTAGAGATCGTGGTCACCATGGCCTTGGTCATAGTATTAAGAATAGAAAAGAAAAATCTCGTTCAGCTATTGCCAAAGGTGCCAAGGGATTGTTTGATTTTGGAAAACCAGGAGATGACGATGACGACGACGATGATGACGACGATGATGATGAGGACGATTACGACGATGATGACTTTAATGATACAACAGCAACAACGTTTTTCCGTAACCTCTCTGAAGAAGATGACACCCTGACGACAGTATACGAAAATGAGTTTGGTGTTGGCAACAGTGATAGTGACTTGCTAAGTGATTTTGGTGTGAGAGGCCAGGCAGCTAGAGCACTAGATGGAACTGGACACGGAGTCAGACCTGGTAGAGGCCATAGAAATGGAGGAACTGGTGGTGCTTTAGGTGATGCTGGTGGAAATGCTGATGGGAGGAACGGAGCAGGAAAGGCCAGAGACAGTAGTAATAGTACTTTGGCCCTCTCTGGAAATGCAGCAGACAGCACGTCTACAATATCAGACGCTGGAGGTGACGGTACTGGAAATCAAAATCAAGGAAATGCAGGTCGTCGTCATGTGGAAATAAAAGAGCGAGATCGCGCGGACTCGACAACCAGTGGTGGGCTAAGTGGATCGATTCCAATTGGTGAGCTCACGTCAAGTCTACTTATCAGCAGAGCAATGAGTGAAGAAGATGACAGTAATATCGAAGAAGAGCTACAGAATGCTGCCAGGCAGATAAAGCGAAAAAGCATTGCGGCAGCTGATCTTGAGTCTCTGGCCTCGGAAAGTCGACCTCCATCGGTACATAATGCATCTCCTCAACCCCAAACTCTACAACAACACGTACAAACACAGGCCCAAGTACTGCCGAAATCTCGAGTACGGGCAACAACAGTTAGTTCGACTGTGTCCTCAGCCCAAAACCCTCAGCATACCCGTCAAAACATCATGAGACAGAGATCGCTCGATGTCGGACTCAATACACTAGCATCAAACATAAATACCAACAGACTGGGAATACAGCAACCACCCAATATAGGAAGCAGTGTCAGCTCTACCAGTCGTAGAATGAGTAACCCTGCACCAGTGCGAACGTTATCCTCTCGAACCCTTAACGGTGGTCCTGATCAAAGAGACCCTTCTGGTCACGCACCTGCTGTCAGCAGACGGAACACCGATGCCAGTGTGTCGTCTGCTAATTTAGTCCCAGAAATATTTCCTAGTGACGAAGTGCTTGCCAAACAAAACGTGTATTTACAAAAATCTAGATCAGGCAGCACTAGCTCTTTAAGTGGAAGTGGCCCTCCAGTTGTCAATACCAACGGAAACACCCCTCATGCCCCAGCAAAACTCTCCAGTCTCATCAAAGCGAAGCAGGCTTCTTTTGATAATCCACTGGAACAGTACATTGCTGCATCTGGAAAGAGTGAGCGGAAACCTTGCCGTCTAAAAATGTATATGCCTTCTTGCAACGATCCTAAGAAGGCCTGGGAAGTAGTAGTACGTACTGATGCCAATGTAGCCAGTGCTATTGGATTTGCTCTTTATTGTTACCAGCAATCGTCACGACAACCACCGTTAGCTGAGGACATGTCAGATGCCAATAAGTGGAACCTTCGCATCGTGGAAGATGATGGTGAGCCTGACGAAGACTTTCCAGCTCTTGATCGAACACGACTTATCTCTGCATATTCGTTTGATGAGTTTGCGCTGGTCGAAGCAACTCCTGCGCAATTTCGAGAGAACGAGAAAATCACCCCTAATTCTCGCAAACCCACCAATATTAAAAGTGCTCCGTCGTCTGCTGGTTTGACTAGTGTGTCGTCAGCCAGCTCAGGACCAAGCACTGTTGCCACATCTGCCAACACGAGCTCTCCAAGTGTCCCCGACCAGGTGACCATTCGTGTATTCCAGTTTCCTTTTAATGAACTTGTATCGCCTCTGTTTTGGACTGCAAACCTTCCAGTCACTACGAAAATAGAAGTCCTTCTCGAATCCATCTGTGAAGACAAGGTACTCGATGTGTCAATGTACGTGCTCAAAATCGCTGGTACTCGTACTCTAGCAATGAACTCTCTTGATTTAACGTCTTTAGATGGCCGTCATAATCTTGAGCTCACGCCTAAACGTACGATTACCACTGAAAACGGTTACGACGTGTCACTGCTATCAGCCATGACACGCAGAACATCTGGCCACTCGTCCTCACCAAGCGCTCGGCGACGGTTGGTCGGTGCTGGATCGTCTACTTCACCATCCAACGTTTATTCTGCTCTGGAGTACAGAGGTGCTCAAGACATAAAGGCCAGCTCGAGTCATATTCGATTGCCATCTAGCATTCTTCCTGAAGGACTACTCAACGGGTCATCGGCCGGGTACCAGAAATACATGATCTGGCGACGTCAACCTATGTCGTTTATTAGTCGACACGAACGGGTGCTTGCCATTGACGGCGAGTATGTGCACATCATGCCCTCAGAAGACCGTACGTTCTTCGACTCGCCGAAGACGTCATCTTTCCACATTGGCCAAATCATCAAATGCAAACAGTCAAACAAAGTACCAACTAACTTCAAAGTGGTTGTCATGAAGACAAGTGGTCCAAAACGATACGATCTGGAAGCCGTCTCTGTTGCCGAGTCGGCTGAGATTGTCGCCAAACTGCGTGCCCTATCACAGAAGTATCGCCAGAACTAGTGTGGCCCTGCCCCTGATGCTGTTCATACACGTTGCACGGAAAACAGCTTGATATCAGAACCGGAAGTGTGCCTGGATACATACCAGCATAGGATTCATGGACATATGAATGTAGTTACTATTTACAATTTATACATGGCTGTTTAGACTAGTTACCTAACTTAATCCTTTTGAATCTTGGCAAGGATCTCAGCATCGCGGAAGAGCAAGAGGTCCTCTTCACCAACCTTGATGGTAGATCCACCGTAAGGAGGGATCAAAACACGGTCACCGGCTTGGACACTGGGGGTGATACGACCACCATCCTTGTCATAAGCACCAGGACCAACCGAGAGAACATCAGCCTCATTGAGCTTCTCAACGTTCTTCTCGGGAATGAAGATACCAGAAGCAGTCTTGGCTTCAGCCTTAGCTCTTCTAACGAGAACTCTGTCCAAAAGAGGAACGATATTCTTGAATGACTTGAGAGTGGTAGACTGTGTTGTTAGTACTCACTTCATTTTATTCCTGGTTGCTGCCTCCGGCAGCTGGAGCTCTGCTCAGACACCGCTGCTTCTCTCAACACTCAGGGCTCTCCGTTGATGTCACCAGCTGTAAAGGTATCGAAGAATAATCTGAACTTAGAAGATTGATCAGAAGACTGATCGCATCTGTCATTTGGCCCCTGCTCTATCAGGTAGCTCAAGTGCAATTCACTCAATTCAAACAACATAGAGCAGAAGATCTGACATCCAATGACATCTGCTCCAATTACTCAAACATTGATGTACATACCATTTTAGAGTTTTTTGACTGCAAATGTGATTCCGTTTGTATGTAACCAAAGCTGGGGAAACTTTTCGATTCTTCAATGTCCTTATATGTAAACTGGTGAAGAGAGAACTTTCTGGATTCTGCGCTCACGCCGCGGGGTTACCCAGGCAACGTGCACGGCTGCAGCATCCCCGACTTATCTCCGGTACCAGTACAGTCGCTATTTGGAAACCGATTTTATCTCCTCGACCTCTGTTGTTTTAGTATCTGACTATCCAGTGCTAACTGGCAACTCAGCGTCACGACTCGAGCGCAGCGAGAGGAGCCACGGGGTCTGGGGCGCAGCCCCAGCCGCCGGAGGCACGTTGACCCCCTTGGTGACCTTACAACATACAAATAAATGATTAATGTACACTATTCTACACAATTCTAAACAATTCTACACAGGAGATTGTGGATGCGGAAGTGGGCTCATGGGAGCGTTTGTTGGCATGGTTGCGTCCCAGGCACGTAAAGTGCCGTCCCAGCTGGATGTGAATATTAAGCCATCGATGTCGGAGACGCAGATGGAGCTCACGAGGTCGGTGTGGCCGACCAGGTGGTTCACCCAGGTTCCACTGAGAACGTCCATTGAGCCACATGAACCGTCTTCGTATCCTATTACCAGTGTTCGGCCTGAGGTGGTGAAGCAGATCGATGTCACAGGAAACGGGATGTCGTCTGACTGGTGGATGCCCACTTGGCAGTCGCTGCGGAGGTCAAATATGCGTACCGTGCCGTCCTCAGCACTGGTAGCTATTGCGTTCCCGTCAGGAAAGAACTGTGTGCATTGGATATCTGCTTTGTGTCCCGTGAACGTGAACTGGCTACGACGGTCTCGCGAGTCCCATACTTTGAGCGTACTGTCGGCTGAACCTGACGCAAATACGTGGCGGTCAAACGGATGGGGGGTCACGGTATTGATGGATCCATTATGTTCAGAGCCGCCGAATCTTACTAGACAATCACTTGTTTCGACGTCCCATAGACCGACTGTCGTATCACCAGATCCAGTGATCACTCTATCCTCCGTTAAGAACGCCAGTTGCGTCACGAATCCTTTGTGACCCTTGAAAGCTGACACGGCAGCACGGTTTCGGAAGTACAATGGCGCGGTGCTGCCTGTATCGTCGTCTAGTTCGTCGTACTCCTCCTCGGTCTCAAAGATATCGCTATTTGCACCATTGACCCTGAAAACCTCACTGACGTTTTTCAAGCCGCCGGTGCCCAGGAGCTTCCCAGACGGACTCAAGCCTAGCGACAACACAAACCCGTTTTCGAGGAGAAGTGCGTCTGTCTTCTGGCCTGACATTGTGTCCCATATAATGGCGAACTCATCCTGCCCAACTGTAGCCATATAGGTCTTGTCTTTGGTCATTCGCATCTGATATATCTTGCCATCATGTCCCATGTAGTTTTCTTTATTTCTGTACCCCATCTCGTCTACAGGATCGGTACTGGCTGATACTTCTGATACTGGGTGAGGTTCGTCAGTAAGGGTCATGCCTCCGGCGGCCGGGCGCTGCCCGGACCCGCTTGTGCTCGCTTCGCGAGCGCGAGAAACGAGGGTACAAGCGGATGTAGGCAGCGTCAGGTAAAGGGGGGTTAAATACTCACTTATCCAGCGGCGTTGATACTTACTGGTGGCATCCATCGCATTCTCCTGAAGATGCACGATCTGGTCTCGTAACCTCTTCGCCTCTTCTCTGTAGAAGACAACCTGTTCATCTCGTCCTGTCTTTGTGGTCGCCGGAACGCATCCCAGGCGAGAGAAGAAGTTTGCGTACGGAGATGCGTAGTTTTCGTCAAACTCTTCATCGGTTTCTGACTCGTCGATCGTGAGGTTTGTGATATCTTCTTCCCCAGAATCTGAAAAATCCATTGATTACGACAGCCTAGCCACAAAAAAGAGAAGACGCTCTGCTATTTTATACCCCTATATCAATCAAAAACATACACTGTTTTAATTTAGTTATTCTTATTGTCTTGTCTTGTCTTCTTTTCTGCTGTTTTTGGAAGAAACCTCCACGGCTCTGTATCAGTAAACCTCTAATGTTGGGGATGATGCAATAAAGGAGGGAAAAAAATGACAGCAGCCAAGAGCGATAATTGCCGTATTGAGACATTAGCGTACTCTAGTCAGGGGATATTTTATCATGTGCGGTTTTCTTAACAGCTTTCCATGTTGTTACGTTATAGATGTGGTTCGCAGATGAGGCACTCTTTTGTGGTGTTCCTCGTAGTTCGTGAAATTAATTTTCAGGGGCTTCACATGCCCTGGCAAGTTGATTCTTTCCCCATAGCTGTCATTGCCGGCACAATAACCTGAAGTAGAGTCTGATGGCCCATTCACGTTCTTATGTTTAGCTTCCAGTTAAAGAATACCAGCGGAAAAATAAAATCAACCCCCTGAGCTCGCATTTTTGATCGGCAGTAATAAATTTCCTGATGCATGAAGATAAGAATATATTGGTCAGGTGACTACTAAAACTAATGGAGTGGGGGTTACCCCTGAAAATGCCCCTCACCGCCACTTGCTCCTCGCGCCCGCCCCTCTCTCCCTCTGGCTGATCTTCTTGGTTTTTGCTGTATTAGATTTGGTTGAAATTCATTGGTAGAGGAGCCAGAATCTGTTCTGTCTTTTGACACCACCTGATATACCAAGAGAAAGCGAGGAGAGGAACTACCTGTTATTCTGTTTATTTCGAGTAATCTGCTGTGCTTATAAGAAATTGGTGTCTGGTGTTCTGTGGATGTTTTCTGACCTTTTTATTGGTAGGAGTGGCTCGTGAATCTGGCAGAAACGCCGTAGACGGAGTCCGATGATGCCGTCTTGGCTACGGTGCATGAGATGGTGCAGTATCTTGCATGCTGGTATGTAAGGCGCTATTTTTTCAGGCAATGTCGTTAGAGCAGCGGGTTCCGATATCGGTAGACTTATTTATCAGTTCGTCTCGCTATTCTATTTTCTTGTCAATTCTTTTTTGCATTTTTCTATAAGGTTTGGACCTACTCGATATCTGACTGACAATTGCTTTGGTGATTGCTATTTTGTCTCTCCTTGTTCTATCAACTCTACAGAGCTGCTTATCGATATCGGTCTGACATCTGAGATCCATCTATAAGTACAGGCCTGATCTTCATTATAGACGGCATCAGTCCTTAGGATATAAAGGCTATCTTTCCACCTATTTTTAATTCATATTGCATTTACGTTCTTTTCTGTCTGATAGCGTCGAATATTGATAACCTATCTTAGATACTGTCAACCCTACGCTTGAATTCAAGTGCTGGTGCTTTGGGTGATATATTGATTGCTGTGGTTGTTTATTTTTCAAGCATTGGACTAGGAAATCGTTTAGTGTGCAGTGAGCGATTCATAGACTGCGGTTCGCCATGGATATCCAGGATAGTGATCTGCCAGTCCAATTGTGGTCTCACAGGATATCCTCTTGGAAGCCAGGCTGCTCCTACGACGATCAGAACGTCCAAGGAGGCTATGGGTTTTACGGATGGAAGATTCTTTTGAGCGATGGCTCTCTGAGTCCGTGTTTTATTGATGCATTCTTAATGCTTGTGCCGAGCATAGTGCTATTGGCAGGAGGTTATTTTTCAATTCGTAACCTGCGACAGGTGGTAGTAAAGCCCAGTACCGTCCCATTTCATCGCTCTTGGACTTTTAAAACTACGATAGTAAGTATTTGTATTAGTGATTGCCTCCTCTGGCATCTTTCTCAGTTTGAATAAGTACTAACATATATAGTCGCTAGTTCTCATTCAAACTTTCTTGTGGGCAGCTGTGGCCACTGCTTCATTTCAATCCTTCGGGTATGACACAAAAACAGTTTCTGCTGCCATCATTGCCGCTGTCTCCTTACTGGCCGCTTATATCCACTTTGAAGAGCGTTACAAATTCACTGTCCCGTCAGATATACTCCTGTTTTACTGGCCCTTGACGATAGTCACTATTTGGATCAAGATCTTTTCACTAAAAGAGCATGGCAAGTTTCACGATTCATTTGTATATTCTCTGCTAGTACTATTTACTGGAATCAATTCCTCTCTCGCTTATATCTCCGAGTACATTCTGCCTAAGATTGCTGGTAGAAATACGAAGAGACCGGATGAAGCCGCCGTAGACGAAGACCAAGAGCCAGAGTCCGAATCGGGTCTACTCGATCATGCTGATGTCTACTCGAGAATCTCTTTAACTTGGATGAATCCCTTGATCTTATCTGCATCAAGAGCAAAAATGACCCTGAGCACTCTGCCTGCTATAGACGTACAGTATGATGCGGAATACAGTAGCAAAGTGTTTCAGGAAAATTGGGCCAAACGTAAAGACAATAGCATACTCGCCTTTATTTTGGTTCTTATCAGATCCTTCGGATCAAGTATCGCCCTTTCTGCTGGTTTTGAGTTTGCCTACGATCTCGTGGGCTTTGCATCTCCATTCTTTGTTAGGTATTTAATTCTTTTCGCAGACTCCTATTTGAACGAGGACCCTCTTGTCAAACCTCAACCTCTTTCAATTGGGCTTTACATTGCTTTAGGAATGTTTTCGGTAAACATTATTAGGACCATTTTTGCCACCAATTTGTTTCTATTTCTCCTCCGCACCGTCACTTCTCTTAGAGGCTCTTTGTATAGTGCTGTCTACAGAAAGTCACTATTGCTATCAAACAAAGAACGTCAAGGGAGATCTACAGGTGAAATTGTCAATATTATGGCTGTAGATTTGGTCACAATCATTAGCATTGTTTGGTCGATTACAAATCTCTGGGAGTCTCCTATTCAGTTCATTCTCTGCCTCTACAGTTTGAACAAGATTGTCGGAAAGAGCGTTCTTTCTGCTGTAGCTGTCTTAATCTTTTTCTTCCCTGTTAACTGGTATCTCACAAAGTATATTAAGCAAATGCGTAAGAAACAGATGCAGTATAAGGACGAAAGGACTCGATTGACGACCGAAATCTTCACGAATGTAAAAAGCTTAAAGCTCTATGGCTGGGAAGGACCACTTTTGCAACGACTAGATCATGTTAGAAATGGCCTTCAACTGGAGAACTTACGGCAGATGATTTTGTTTTCTTGTGTGGTTGACTTTGTGTGGATATTAATCCCCTACTTTATTTCTTGTTCTACTTTTGCCCTATACGCGTATTTGGAAGACGTCCCGCTTACAGCTGATATTGTATTTCCCTGTATCACCTTGTTTGACATGATGACATCGCCATTGAATGATATTCCAAGAATGATTTCCATGATCGTGGACTCGAGTGTTTCATTCGTGCGTGTAAGAGATTTCTTGGTTAGTCAAGAGCTACAAGCGGATGCCGTCATTAGGCAGCCACCAGTTGTTGAGGCTGGAGAAGTATCGGTGCAAATGAAAAATGCCACTTTTCTTTGGGATGAGAATGACGAATCATCGAAGATTCTCAAAAGTGTGGATTTCAGTGCTCACAAGGGTGGTCTTTTTTGCATTGTAGGAAAAGTGGGCGCTGGTAAGACCAGTTTTTTGAAAGCTTTATTGGGTGATTTGTACCGCAAAGAAGGTTCTGTTACAGTTAAAGGTTCGGTCGCATACGTTGCTCAAGACCCTTGGCTGGTGAATGGAAGTGTCAAAGAAAATATTTTGTTTGGATGTAGATATGACCCAGAGTTCTATCAGAAAACAATTGAGGCTTGTGCTCTTGTGTCAGACCTGGAGATTTTACCTGATGGTGATAATACTGAAATTGGAGAGCGTGGTGTCAGTCTATCTGGTGGACAGAAAGCACGTGTTAGTTTAGCGAGAGGTGTTTACGCTCGTGCTGATGTCTACCTCTTGGATGATCCACTATCTGCTGTTGATGAACATGTCAGAAAGCATATCACTGACAACGTCATTGCCGCCGGAGGTTTGTTAGCTAGTAAGACTATCGTGCTCGCCACAAATGCAATCAGTATTCTTTCTAAAGCTCATAATATTACCTTACTTGAAGGGGGAACTATTCGTGAGCAGAAATCTTTTGCCCAAGTCATGGAGGAAAAGTCTGGCCTGTTGTATGAACTGATAGAAGAGCATGGTACGAATCAAGAGGAACCTGTTATTGGCTCTCCGGCTAATAGTAGCGTTACCGAAATTGTTACTACCGGGGGAGAGCCTCTGACTGCTGCTGATTCGGAAACAATATCATCAATTGCCCCTTTATCTCGCAAATCCAGCGTCACGACCCTTAGGAGGGCCAGTATGGCTAGTTATACAAAGAGAAAGGTTAAACTTCCGAAAGCAGTCGCAAAAAAGACGCAACAGACTCGCGAAGATACTCAAACCGGTAGGGTTAAATGGCATGTATATCGTCGCTATGTGGATGCTTGCGGATATGTTGCCTTGGCTGTATCAGGATTGTTGATTTTGCTTAGTTCAGTACAAACTTTGGCTGCCAATTTTTGGCTTAAAGCATGGGCGGAGCAAAATGCTAGTCTTGGCTCAAATGAAAATGTTAAATATTGGATTGGGGGCTACCTTGCACTTGGCTTTTTGTCTGCTTTAATCAGTACCGCGAGGCGTATTGTTGCTCGTATTAACTGTGGATTAACTGCATCGAGAATTTTGCACGACAGGATGGCATACACAGTAATGAGATCACCCATGTCTTTTTTTGAAACAACTCCAGTAGGCAGAATTATCAATAGATTTTCAAGTGATGTCAATGAGCTAGATGAAGGTTTACCTGTTGCATTTTTGGATCTGATTCGCACTATTGTAAAACTTATTGTATCACTAGGCGTCGTTATTTATGGAGCCCCAATCGTTCTTGTGATTATGATCCCACTTTCCGGGCTATACTATTATTATCAATTCTACTATCAGAGTGCCTCGAGAGAACTGAAACGTCTCCTTAGTATTTCTAGAAGTCCTATTTTTGCTCATTTCCAGGAAAGTTTGAATGGTATTAGCACTATCCGGGCTTTTGATCAAGGCGATCGCTTCAAACATTTGAACACTCAGAAGATCGATGGTAATATTAGAGCAATCTTCTTGTTTAGAAGTGCCAACAGATGGCTGTCTTTCAGATTGCAAAGTATCGGTGCGGTTATTGTGCTTACAACCGCATCTACTATTGTTATAGGTGCTTCACGCGGAATTTTCACTCCTGGTCTGATTGGTATTATCATGACCTATACTTCACAGGTCACAGAACTTTTGAGTTGGATCGTCAAGGCAATTGTTAATCTTGAAACCAGTGTTGTTGGTGTTGAACGAGTTCTTGAGTACTGTGATTTGCCCAATGAGGCTCCAGAAGTTGTTGAGAACGTTAGACCTCCTGCCTATTGGCCAACTGAAGGTAAAGTGTCGTACACCAACTATTCCACCAGATATAGAGCGGGTCTTGATTTGGTATTGAAGGGCATTAACTTAGATATCAACCCTCGAGAGAAGATTGGTATTGTTGGACGAACTGGTGCCGGTAAGAGTTCTCTCGTCATGTCGCTTTTTCGAATTATTGAGCCCGTTGAAGGTTCCATCAATATTGATGGCCAAGATATAACGCAGATGGGACTGTTAGACTTGAGATCTAATCTATCAATTATCCCTCAGGATTCTCAGGTATTTGAGGGCACGTTAAGGCAGAACCTCGATCCTGTTGGATTGTATTCGGACGATGAGTTATGGAGGGTACTTCAACTGTCACATTTGAAAGATCATGTGCTTAGCATGGAAGGAGGTTTAGATGCTTCTATCGCTGAAGGAGGCTCCAATCTCTCATCTGGACAACGCCAGCTGATGTGTTTGGGCCGTGCCTTGCTTCATAGCTCGAGTGTTCTTGTACTCGATGAAGCAACTGCATCTGTTGACGTCCAAACTGATAAAGTAGTTCAAGAGACGATTCGCACTGAGTTCAAGGATAAGACTATTATTACAATAGCTCATCGAATTAATACAATCCTAGACAGTGACAGAATTGCGGTTCTCGAGAAAGGAGTTGTCGCAGAGTTTGATACCCCAGAAAATCTATTAACTAATGAAGAATCCTTGTTTTACTCCTTGTGTAAACAAGGAGGACTTCTGAAGGAAGATTCAAGCTCTGAATCTTCCTAACTATCTGCATTTATTATAATACTATATTACGTTTAGAGTAACTCTTTTGTCCGGTTATAATTTGAGCAGAGTTCAAGTTATTTATGATGGAAATGAGAATCGGACATAGTTCACTTTAGTGGATTCAAGCTCCATTAATAGTAACTGAATTCCAGCCTATTACAGAGTTCACTGCCAAATAAATTAATTGAAATGCTTGGTTACTTAAAGAGAGCATATAGCTCTGATGCGCTAAGTTGATTGTTCTTCGCAGAGAGTTCACCACCTTCAATGACACTCTTTGCTAGCTTTCTTTTCCGATTCTGCAGATCTATGATCTTGTCTTCTACTGTATCTTTGACTATCAGCTCATACACATCAACATCATGTGTCTGTCCTAAACGATGAACTCTGTCGATGGCCTGTTCTCCAACCATGGGGTTCCACCACGGATCAGTTAAAATGACCCTGTTGGCACAAGTCAGATTGAGACCATAGGCACCACATTTCAAAGAACAAAGAAGAACTTGCACCGATGGATCATCTTTAATCGAACGCAAGGATTTCTCACGGTTAGTCTTGGTCATGCTACCATCATACCTAACAAATTCGACTTGCGACCTTGCCAGGGATGGCTCTAATAAGTCCAACATTGAAGTGAATTGACTGAAAATTATTGTCTTCCTAGTAGGCTCACTAGATACAATTTCGATAATTTTTCTTATTTTTGTGGAACTTCCATCTTCGATCAAAGTAGCTTCTTCCAGACCCAGTTTGTTGAGTTGGGCTGTTGAGTCTTTTTCAATAGAGAGGTTTTGGAGCAAGGTTGACAAGTCATCTGTATCATTTATGGCTTTGTCTGACGTAATAATGCTTTCCTTGTCATCATTGTCAATTTTTCCATGAGCTAGTCGCATATCATCGCATACCTGTCTCAGTCTCAAGAGTAGTAGTAGCACACTCAGGTAACTATTTCGGGTTTCACCCAACAAATTCTTGACTACGCCACTAACTTTATTATGCAAAGAATCATAATATGATCGCTCCTTCTGACTGAATTCCAGATGAACAAAATGCTTCCTTCTCTCAGGCATTTTAACGCCCGATTTTCCGAGAACATCCTTTGTTCTACGTAACATCACAGCTGATAGAATAACTCTCAGTCTTTTCATTGCAAGATTGCCCTGTTGCAAGGCTATGGGCTTAGCGATTTGTTTCTGCCATGTAGACTCGATATTCAAAGGACTGATTTGTAAAAACTTGATCAGAGAATAGAGTTCGTCGACATTATTTTGAATTGGAGTACCAGTAAGGCACCAGCGATTCTGTGCCTCGAAACTGTACATTGCCATTGAAGACTTCGCCTTCGGGTTTTTAATCGTGTGCGCTTCGTCAAGAATGACTCTCCACCAGATCTTCTGGAATAGTGGACCCTTATTCTGGCGTTCAGAAGTAGCAGTTTGAAAAGTTGTAACAATGACATCATAAGAAAAGAAGTCCTGGGAATTCTTAGCTCTGTGAGATCCGTGGTGTACCAAGACTCTGAGAGAAGGTGCTTTCTGCCTAATCTCATCTCTCCATTGTTCAGCTAGAGCTAATGGTGCAACAACTAAAGTAGTTTTGATATGTCCAGGTGCTGATTCGGTAGGGGTATAAGGATTGGACAAAATTAGAGCAATGGACTGAACAGTCTTACCAAGACCCATGTCATCACACAATAAACCACCTTTCTCAGGAAGTTGTTTGTCTTCGCGTTTCAAAAGAAATTTCAATCCTTTGATTTGATGAGCGAGTAGTGTTACCTCTAAACCATCTACTTTACCATCAGTCTGCTCATCGATGCTAATCTCATCATCGTTACCCAAATTTGATAGTAGACCTTTAAGAGCTTCAGTGGTTTTAGAGGGATCGAGATACGCATATGAATCACCTCTCGTGGCTGTCAAGTTTGCCTGGCCCATTATGCTTGTAGAAGCCGTGTTTCCCCATCTGGAAGGATTTCGGAATGCTTCAGGAGGTATATCATCATCGTCTCCAGGGGGCTTTACGGGTGACATGAAGGAAACTGGTCTACTATTTTTAGCCTGTGCGATATCTATCGGCCGTGACCATTGTGACGAACGAGGTGTCATTGGTTCCACCAGAGAGCCATCGGAAGTGAAGTTACGAACTGGCGAGGAAACAGCTTGAAGTGAATTAGATTGCGGTTTAAGGGATGCAGATGGGAATAATCTATTGCTGGATTGCTTTTGGTGAGCCTGTGCGAGTCGCTCAAAGAGGCTTCCACGGGACGAATATCCCGCAGGATGTATGGCGTTATTTACAGAACTTGCTGGAGATTTAACAGCAGCATTTGCTGGTGCTGGGGCCTTACGGGTATTGTTTGAAGATTTAAGAGATGCTGCTGCTGATGATAATGGGGGATAGCTGGCATTATATTGTGCTGATAAGTTGGAATTTACTGGATGCCGTTGCACAGGCCGGTTTTTGGAACCTGCCCACGCCTTTAATACAGGATTGGGTTTTGGAAGTGACTTTGCCTTGGTTGTTTGTATAGGTGTTTCATCTTTTGATTTGATTGAGAGATCCTTGAGCGCGGCAGATATGTCATCTGCAGATCCAATTGGTATGGAATGACCTTCCTTATATGTCGAAGCATTAGATTTTGGTCCGGCGGTCTTTAAGTTGTCATGTCTTGGTCCATTTGGTAGATTGGCCAACTTTCCTGCTTTTGGCGAGGGCGAGGGAGATGGGATTGACGGGTAAACGCCTTTATCTCTCCCAGACTTGGGAGGTTGATCCTCACTGTCTGAGTCGGAATCATCAGAATCTATAATCTTTGCTGTTCTCTGTTTCCTACGAGGCCCTACGACATGATTTATACTCTCATTCTCGCTGTCACTTTCGTCAGTACTAGTATCATCAGTACTGTCCTCATTATCACCTTCGGCCTGTCGAAATTGAGTTGCTGCGTTTGATCTAGATGCCCCAGCGCTAGCAACAACCTCCGGGGCTGGATTTAGCACAGAAAGCTTCGCCATCAGATCAATACCAGGCTAAACCACAATGTGTCAGAGTTCTATGTTTATTTTCTTTGATACTGAACTGACCCCTTGATCTTAAATAGATCCGGATTCGCAGTTTATCTTCGCACTTGAATTATTATTTATCAAACAGGGCTAGGAGGATTACCGTTTTGGGAAATCAACAAACATATGCAATTAGACGACGTTGGTGATTCAATAATGACGATAATGTGAGTAATGATATCATGACTCGAAACTATATATGTTGAAAAGCTTAACCATCTTGTCAGAAATCTTCTTCCCTAAGCTTTTCAAGGAGTGTTTGATTGGTCGGATAAAGTATTGAAAGAAAGATGGAGCTCTAAGCTCTCACATCGGAAATTGCTCTCGGACCAGAAACAAAGTTTTGAGATTAATCAAATATTATTAAGTAAAAGCAAAACTACATAACAAATATCTTAACTTATTCTTGCTCAACGTTCTCAATCTCAGCAGTAAGGTCAGCCTTCTCCTTGAGATCATTAGTGTCGTCGTAATTGTCCATACCAAGCTCGTGCATGATACGTTGCATACGCTCTCTGTCAGAGGCAGCAATGGAGTCAGTGCTTCCACCAAAGTAAACGTCAAGTTCTTCCAAGGTCTTGTCCTTGGTTTCAGGCACAAACCAGAACATGAAACCAGCACCCATCAAACAGAAGGCACCGAAGAAGATATAAGTACCATACTTCATACTGTTCAACATATCCTTGGTGGTAAGACCAATGATGAAGTTGAACATCCAGTTAACAGAGGCGACAATACTGACACCACGAGAACGGAAAGAAGAAGGGAAAAGCTCTTGAGTCAAGACCCAGGCGACAGGACCCCAAGAGTATGCGAAGTTAACAGCGAAGAGCCAAATAAATACAATAGCAACCCATCCACCAGCTCTGTGATTGGGCCAGTCATTTTCAAAACTACCTTCGACACCGGCTACTACCATGTGACAAATAAACATACCAATGGCACCGACAATCATGAAAGATCTACGACCAAACTTGTCCAAGAACAAGACGGCAGGCAGAGTACAGAGGACTTGAAGACAACCAGTGACACCAGTAGCCAACAGATCAATTGTGACAGAAGAGAAACCGAAAGTAGCGAAAATTTGAGGACTGTAGTAAAGAATAGCATTAATACCAGTGAATTGTTGGAAAATCATGATCCAGACACCAATCATGACACGACGGAAAATGTTAGGAGTGAAGAGCTCCTTCCAAGGAGCAAGCCATCCGTTAGTGTCGACAGCTTCAGCTCTGACTTCTCTGTCGAACATGACAGTACTCTTGATTTCAAGGAACTCGGCAACGAGGAGAGGATCATCTTCAGGCAGACGACGGAGCTTGGACAAAGAAGCCTTGGCATCCTCATCTCTGTCCTGCATAACAAGCCATCTGGGAGAGAATGGCAAGAAGAACATACCGAAGAAGAGAATCCAAGCAGGAATGATTTGGATAGCAAGAGGAACTCTCCAAGAGACGGTCTTCTCACCCTCACAGTGTTGGCCGGCGTATACATCAGGATTCCAGTCGGCATCACTGACGTTGGCACCATTGGGTCTACAGTCTGGGCCACCGATGAAGTGGAAACCATAATCAAGCCAGAAACTGATACAGGTACCAATGGTAATAGATTGTTGTTGCAAAGAAACCAAAGAACCACGGAGCTCTGGGGGAGCAATTTCAGATTGGTAAAGAGGAATGACCATACTGAACATACCGATACCGATACCACCAATAGTTCTACCGGCAAAGAGGAAACCCTCATTTTGAGCACCGACTTGGAAACCAGTACCTAGAGTGAAAATAATAACACCAACCATCATGGCGTACTTTCTAGAGATTTTATCAGACAACCAACCACAGAACAAAGCACCAAACCAAGCACCCAACTCAAGACATGAAACCAACCATCCTTGAATGTTACTGGAGTTTTTATCAGTGACCTTGGGGAAATGGGCCTGGAAATTTTGCATAACAAGAACGGAACCTGAAGCTTTGTTAGTACTGCGTCCCTGCATAGAAGGATCATCAGTGCATGAAAACTTGACATCAAGCGAACATCAAGCGAGCATCGAGCTAACATTCTAATTTTTAAACTTACCAAAAACACCTTGATCATATCCGTACATGATACAACCGAGCGAGGCAAAGGCACAGCACATGAAGACGTATGGGTTACGGATCTAGTAAAGTTAGCTTTTGTTTATAATAAAGATAGGAGTGCCCTCGAGACATGACTGACTGCGAGGGTATGTTTCCCCATGACATTATAAACTGGAGCCAGATAACCACTCTAAAGACGTTAATACTCACCATTCCCATAAGACCATGGCTCTTTTGAGCATTAGTACGTCCGACAACGGACTGAGACACACCAGCGTTCTCAACCTTCTTGAAGAGAGCCATTATAAAGATATATCCTTTTCGAAAAAGATAGACTACTCAAATTAATTAAAGAAAGGTAAGTAAAGAAGAAAAAAAAGAGAAGAAGGAGGAGAAATCGACGAGGAATCACGGATTATTTATAATGAGATTTTGGACGGAAAAAGAGACTGGTGCATGGGAGAGAATCTGCAGAGAGCCTTGAACAGTGTTACATTTGACCCCGCAATTCGGTCAATTTTTTCGACCCCACTATGGGAAAAAGAAAGCAATTCTTGGTGGGGTGGTTCAATTATATGGAGGAATTCAGAAGTTGAAAGTGGCTGACCAGTCGTTTCTTTATTTTTTTGAGACGCGTCTGCATATGGGGTTGAATGTGGAGTGGTTTGAGAGAGGAGGTTGGAGCTGATGCATCTTGCATGCATAGACGAATGCATATCCGGCGCCGAATCAAGCGAAGTGCAGTGATGTGGCGCCAAGCTGTCAGGACTATCGTACAACGGCTATAACAGTCTTTTGATCTACTGGAGTGACTAGTTTATTTACGTCACTTGAGATCCTATTGAAGCTAGTCATAGGTACAGAAATTATGGACGCACTTTTATAAGCATCTTGTGAATAGATTTCCAGGCAACAAGTGGACAATATTGGTGATCAAACGGGGACCATGTATGCATTTCCCCAGTCCAGAGATGCAGACAACGGTCTGACGCAGCTGTCTCAATCAAGGCGGAGCAGATTTTTCTATCCCAATTCGGAACCGAACTTCTAACAAAGCATGCAAACAGAAGGCTTGGTCAACTGAGACACGGGCCGTGGTTTGAAGCATGGTCCGGATAAAAATCCCAGAACGCACTGCAAACGACGCATTAGCATCATCCACGGGCGAGTTTACATGCGAAGAAGCGCAGAAACGGTATGGAAGCGGAACCGACACCGACGGTGAAACGGAGATATGAAACTGTGGTGGTCTCAGGACTCGGTATGACGGTCTTAATGCGACCGTTGGACTAGGAGACTAGGGGAAATGACTCTGCCAAGTATGTCTAAACAGAAACATATGAGGTAAGAGGGGTAGGAAGTGAAGTCACTAGAGAAGTACATAAAGAAGTACCTCAAAAGTACCTCAAGAAGTAGCTAAGGAAGTAGCTAAGGAAGTAGTTCAAGAAGCAGGCGAGAAGCGGGCGAGAAGCGGGCTAGACGTGGGCTAGAAGCGGGTCAAGGAGCGAACAAGAAGCAAGTCGACAAACAAGTTTAGAAGTCGACACGCAAGTCGACAGGCAAGTCGGCACGCAAGTCAAGAAGCAAGTCCACGCGCGAATCAAGAAGCAAGTCGACAAGCAAGTGAAAAAGAGGGGTAACCTGAGACGTTCTACTTGATCTATACTGCTAGTCGTTTATTTTTATTTTTTTGTCTGATGATGTTAAGCAGGCATGCAGCTAGCAAAAGGAGTAGTATATAGGGTTTAATTAAGACTATATTCAGGAGTAAGCTTGATCTCAGCCATAGAACTTAGCTATCAAATTATACTTTTACCACTGTAGGGAATAATAACTAATACGCTTAAGCGCATAAATAAATGTCAAACTTAGAGCTTAGAATCGAAACATTTTTGTGAAAGGGTTAATTGACCTACATCGTTGATATCATATGGCAGATCGAAGACTCTGGGGGTATGAACTGACCGCGGGAACAGCACGAATTAAGGGGGGTGCCTGCAAACCTGAGAGGGGTCTGGCATACAGAGGCAGGCGCCTTCACCGCTCAAAAGGCGGTTGAAACACCATTAGTTCCATTGCATGCTCTGCCCAAGTGCCATTAGTTCACTTGCAGCAGCATAGCAGCATAGCAGCGGCAGCAGACAAGGACCGTTTTGCTCAAGACTATGTCATCATAACGTCTAGCAGTGAATAGTAGTAATATGGGCATACATCGTAATGGGCATTAATTTATTAATTTACTAATCAGACCCTCACTAAACAGGCGAAACGTTGGAAATTGTACTTTTCCCTTCTCGACACCTACCTTTTCGAAATCGCCTTCTTTGTCCACCGCTAACCTCCTAACGCCAGAGTCTATTGACAAGCTCTACCCCTGTTCAACATGACCCGCCTTGTCAACAAATCCTCTAACTGGGAGACGAAGATATTCGTCTTCTTACCTTAACAAGCAAAAGTGGGGAATCAATATATATCCTACCCCGCTCTCCTAGACGATCTTTTCTAAACTGTGCTATACTGTCGATGCTAATTTGGATGGACGGTGCAGTTGTCCCTAGCTCAAGGTCTAGAACTACACCCTGGGAATGATTGTCGGCTAATCTTATTCCAATTTTAGAACTCAACGTTGATTGCGGCGTTTGTACGCGTCCAACTCAGTTGTTCCCCGCATCAGGATTATGTGAGGAAAGCGATATCCAGCCGATCGAGAAATCGCGGTTTGGCTATCATTACATAGACTCTAGATAAGGTTATGATTTGGCATAAAGGCTCACAAAGTTCCAGGCGGAGACCTATTCAAACTTTCTACCTAGATATCATTTAAAATTTGCTCGCTGTACATGTCGAGTTCCTGCTTTTTGGGAATCTGTCCCGTTCACCTGGCATACATCTCACATGCTCTCGGTGAACCAATTTTTCCATCCTTCCGAACGGCACTCATACATTAATCCGAATACCAAGACCATACCCTACCCGAATTGGTCACCCCCACCGAGGTCATGCACGCTAGGTAAAATTTTTCCGACCTCCCCTCTTTTAATGGCCTTACTAGCAAAATCCACGGCATCAGAAAAAGAAATATGAAACCGTCTGAAACCGGCCAAATAAAAGCTCTTATGCAGATGCTTAATATCCCCAAACATGCATGTACATAACGCCCATCGTGGAGCTAAGAATATCGAAATGAGGGGCAAAAGCCTGCGAGAGTATCAATCTGATTACTCGCGTCAACATAAATCTGTCTGATTGGCCAACAGAGCGGAGTAACTGAATAACGGCCACGGATTTGCTTCCGAGGGCGTGGGCTATGACCCTAGTTTGTTCCAATAACCCGGTCAAGCAACGGTAAAATGCATGTTTAGTTCTAAGTAGGACTCAAGCATGTACTGAATAGTACTGAATTGTAGCTGCTGTCTACTAAATTGTGGACTGAGCAGATTCTAGATGGGGAAGGCTTAAAGTGGGGGATGCCCATCACTCGTATAGCTAGATCTCCTGATCCCTGTTGACACACTTCTCGCTTATCTTATCAAATCCGAGGCAGAGGATATGTAAATTCAATGAACTTCGGAAAATCTGTAAATACAAAAAAATCCGAAATAAGTTAAACGTTAGAAACTAGGATGTATATCTTAACGCGGAAATGAGTTAATAAATCTGAATCTTAAAAACCTCCCCACAAGACTCGAGACAGCTTGTCATGACGTATCCCGATGTTGAGTAACCCAAAAACCGTTTCAAGGTGGGCATGATTGCCCGTGATTGCTAGATCATTTACTAGCCGTTTTGGGAATAAACATGTTGTTATGTTTTTGTCTCGACTTCAAAGCCCATCAGTAATTCCTTAAAAATTGAATGCGCTGCGAATGCATCTCCCCGCTTCGGACATAAATAAACTAACCAGGGGTGTTGGGAAAGGTTAGACACAGAGAGGTGTACAAGCTGAAGAGGGGTATAAAGCAATTGATTTGTTTCTTGGCGTTTGCTATGATTTGCTTACCCAATTCGGGTCTGAACATTTCTAACCTCCGTTCCGAGCTATCGATCCGAGCCATACTCTTTCCAGGATTCGAATATCAGTATCATGTAGTATGGCCCACCAGAAGCCTGGGGTTGATCTAGGAGGTCGCTCAATGTACATATCCTTAGAAATAGACCAATCGTTTAATATATTTGACAAGATATGGGGAAATGGTCGAGGCATCTAGCGCTCACCAATTGTTTATATTACAAAAAAAAGCATTATGAGTAGCCGAATATGCTTGAAAAACTATCGAGAAATTATGGAATCGATTCTCAAGTAATCCTGGATGAAATCCTCGAGTAATTCTTCAACTAATCGCCTAGTGAGTGCCGAAGAACAGCTGAGGAGTCGTCGAGGATGGCCAAGGAATGTCCCTCAGATATCCATGTTAATCTTCTCGCAACAACCACCCATTGATGATCGATATCTGGAATTTCGCTTCGCTGCGTCTATTCTAAATCCCTAATTGAGTGGTGGTGGTAGCCATATGACCCTAGATTTGTTCATGATGGCAATATGGCGGGAAATGAGTTTCCTGAGACAAGTTGCAAATGTATTGCCAAATCTGAAGGCAAACTCGGTACTTCTGATATAATTATGACTTATGGTTTGAAAATGCTGCGCCGCTCTTGTTTTCTAAAATTACACCAAGAACCTTCTGCTGTTCTACAAACTCATTGATTATTGTTATGCGTGTCTGAGACTAAACTTTATAGCTCGATAGATGATGAGATTTAGCTTACAGATCCCAAGTCCATTGAGTAGTAGAGTTTATACATCCAACGGTCAGGTTCCGAACTGCCCAGATGTGCCAGAATAATTATTAAAACATGATCTAAGACACATGATATATCATAGAACGCCTCAGTACTCTGGAGATGAACTCGCCACAGGTGCATTTGCACTGGCATAGTACAAAGAGCAACGGACAGAGATGAATATACGCCATTTGATAGGTCTCAGAATCGTTGTAGTTACAGTCCCATACAACTCACTTAATCTTAATAACTCTTATTCTGCTCTCCGAGTAATAGATTTATATCGAAAGTGCATCAGACCGACACCCTTTCGGACCTCATCTGAAGCTGTGCTCTGAATATCATAAAAAATACCAAAGTGATATTGGGCAGATCTACTAGATAAAATCACTAGCACTGACGTTGGAAGATTATTTTCCAATTTGATGTTTCATCTGACAGTTATTTTATTTGTAGTTTGGGCTGTGAGGTTGACAATCGCAGCTTCAGTCGCTGTGTCCACTCCCATTCCGCCGACTAAGGACAGTTTTTATAGACCAGCTCAAGGATATCAATCTCAGTCGTTGGGTGCAATTCTCAAATGGCGAACTATTCCAGGAAGTTTCGGTACTAGTATCAATGGCAGGAATTATCCCGTTAGCGTCAAGGCAGCCTACCAAATCATGTTCCGCTCCGAAGATGTAAATGGGAATCCTGCTTGCGCTGTGACAACCGTCATCGTGCCATTCAATGCAAACCCGAGTAAACTCGTCTCCTATCATATAGAAGAAGATGCTAGTTTCCTAGATTGTTCACCGTCCTATACCTTACAGCTCAATTCTAGACCCGATGGCTCCATATCACAACTAGATTTTCTCGTGTTTGAAGGTGCTCTCAATGCAGGTTACTATGTGGTTGTGCCCGATTACGAGGTGAGTTATAGGACGACTAATTTCCCTGTTTCACTCGCTAACATTCCCAGGGCCTAAACAGCGGTTTTACTGTCGGTAGATTGGCGTATAGAAACGTTCTCAATTCAATTAGGGCAGCATTAGCCTCTAGCACATTCTCTGGCATCGATCCGAAAGCTGCAATAGTGCTCTGGGGTTATTCTGGAGGCTCTATTGCTACTGTAAGTGAATTTATTTTGTCTCTTGATGACCTTTCATTAACGATTCACAGGGATGGTAAGCAGACTATTTATTCTATCACTCCCAATAACCCTCTGCTAACATTCAGGGCTGCACAAATGCATCCAAGCTATGCCCCAGACTTGAATTTCAAAGGAGCTGCTATGGGTAAGTCTCGGACCCTACTACCGCTTCGTGGGTGGTGCCTCCGGCTGGGGCGCTGCCCCAGACCTTGTGGCTCCTCTCGCTGCGCTCGAGTCGGGCAATGGCGGTTCTCTCAAAAGGTCGTGAAGTGGGTATGACAGTACCTTAGGTTCCGGAGGTAGCTGATTTCTTAGGTGGTTCTAGGGTTGTATACCAAAGCTAACTTGGTAGGGGGCGTTTGTCCAAATATAACCGCTGTCATGCTTCAAGTTAATAATGGGCCTGACGCTGGTTTAGTACCTGCGGGAATTACTGGTAAGTCTACTTTTGCCACTCATCAACTGGATATAAAGCTAATCTCTAGGGTTCAAAAACACATACCCCCAGGTGGGCCAGCTGTTAAACGACGTGCTCCTGCCGCAGTACGTATCTGCATTCAACAATGCCAGTAAGCAGTGTCTAGAATCAGACTTTTCACAATACGCAAACCTGAATTTCTTTAACTGGACAACAGATGGTCAAGATTTTCTATATGATAATCGGGTTGCTCCCTTACTTCTTGAAAACACAATGGGTATGACATCGGAGACTCCCACTATGCCACTGTATTTCTACCAAGGCGTTCGAGATGAAGTAGCTCCCACATCCGAGGTCGATAAGCTCTACAATTCATACTGCTCCCGTGGCGCAAGCATTACCTATCAAAAAAATGCTGCGGTAGGACATGTAGGAAACATGATTTTAGGAAGTGGAGCTGCTCTTGGATGGCTAGAGGATAGACTTAACAACAAACCACTGCCGAACGGATGCACAACTACAACTCTTCCTCTTGGGGGCGCTCTTCAACCGTCCAATCTAAATATACTAGGCGGTATCGTTGTTAATGACATCTTGAGCTTGTTTGGGAAAAAAATCGGAGATGTCTTATCAATGTAAGTATGTATTTCATTATTGCTTATAGTATTTATTTTATCAACATATAACTTGAGATCTTCGAAGATCCTCCTCGATACAGAAACTGTGCATGTTGCTCAAACACCATATCATTTCGCCAAAAAGCATACTCTGTCAGTGAATTGTACCTGAATCTCAATATATTAGTTCATGAGAGCTGAGTATCACGCTTTGACTGCTTTGCCACTTGGCAAACCTTGCCTGTAGTAGTGAGTCATCATCTCCGATATTATTGGGCAATCAGATTCTACGGCGCTCAACGTTGGTGCCGTCTGCCTGATAAAGCAGTAAAAAGAAACTGCAATATGCCAAACTTAAACTCTAATGGCCCCTTGCATTCAGACATGCTTATCGTGGCGGGATCCGAAACATTGTCATCTTCGTATATATATGTGTCTGGAGGCGATCTGAAATATTTATCTCACACTGAGTGTTTTACGTATAGCAATTCAATGGGTGAAGGTGAGTAATGAAATGAATCGAACTGAAATTCTTCTGATGAGGGCGTATGCATGTGCAAAAGCTAACTGTCCAGATGTCCTCGAAGGAAGACGTATCCACGGCACCAGTTGATAGTGGTAGTTCATACTCCAAGACTAAAACAAGTTGGTTCCGTAAAAAGAACAAGGCCTCGAAAACTAAGTCTGATCCGAAATCAGAGGAACTTAAATCTGAAAAAGGAGCCAAATCCGATAAAGAAGATAGCGACCCTTTCCAAAACTATAGTGAGGAAGATGCAAAAACACTTAGAGACCAAGTCCAGTTACCCAAACCTAGTGTTTCTTTGCGAACGCTTCATAGATATGCAAAGAAGAAAGATGTCGTAATTTTGGCATTCGGTTATTTATGCTCAGTCATATCTGGCGCCGCCTTGCCAATGTTCACCTTGGTATTCGGTAATCTAACCCAGGAATTCTCTTCGTTCTTCACAGATGTAAACCCAGACCCAAATGCGTTTCAAGCTGCCATCAATCATAATACACTGTACTTTCTTTATTTGGGCATTGGTATAATTGCATTTTCATTTCTTGATACCTTCATCCATGTGGATCGAGGAGAAGTATTGACTGCCAGAATCCGTCAGCAGTACTTGAAAGCTATTTTAAGACAGAATATAGCTTATTTCGACAAGCTGGGGTCAGGTGAAGTCACCACTCGCATCACTAACAATACCAATGCGATTCAAGAAGGAATTTCTCAGAAAGCGGGTATGATAGTAAGTGGTCTATCGACCTTTATAGCTGCCCTTGTCATTGGCTTCGTGCGATCCTGGAGATTGGCCCTCATTCTGTTATCAGTTGTAGCAGCAATTACTGTAGCAATGGGTGCAGGTTCGGTTTTCATTGTGAAGTATAGTACTAAGTCCACTGCCGCCTATGGTAAAGGTGCTACCGTCGCCGAAGAAGCCATTTCTTCGATTCGCAATACCATTGCGTTTGGAGCTCAGAATAGACTAGTAGAAAAGTTTGATACTCATTTGAAAGAATCTATGAAGTTCGGGATCTTTAAGGACAGATCATTAACTGTACTTGTTGCTTGGCTATGGTCAGTTATATATTTCACATATGCTCTAGCTTTCTGGCAAGGCTCTAGGTTTATCGCCAGGGGTGAGATGAATGTGGGTTCTGTTGTTACTGTTATCATGTCAATGATGATTGGAGCCTTTCAGTTGGGTCAAATTGCTCCTTCATTGCAAGCAGTTACTGTGGCGCTTTCCTCGGCGAAGACTGTCTTCGAAGCTATCGATAGGGTTCCTGTTATTGATAGTGATTCTACCAAGGGAGAGACCATTGAAGATGTACAAGGCCATATTGAACTCAAAAATATCAGATTTGTGTATCCATCAAGACCCGATGTTGAAGTCTTGCACGATCTGAACTTAGAAGTTAGACCTGGCCAAACAGTTGCATTGGTAGGTATGTCGGGATCCGGTAAATCAACTATAATCGGTTTGTTAGAAAGATTCTATCAGCCTCTTTCAGGTTCTGTTACAATTGACGGCAAAGATATCAATCAGTTGAACGTGAAATGGCTCCGCCAACAGATTTCTCTCGTTTCACAAGAACCAACGTTGTTCGCAGTAAGCATATACGAAAACATTTGTTACGGATTGATTGGTTCTCCATTCGAGAATGCATCTGAAGAGAAGAAGCGCGAGCTTGTTGAAGAGGCGTGTAAGTTTTCTAATGCCTGGGAATTCATTCAAAATCTCACTGAAGGTCTAGATACAAATGTGGGTGACCGTGGATTTCTACTCTCTGGTGGTCAAAAGCAACGTATTGCTATTGCCCGTGCTATCATCTCGAATCCTAAGATACTTCTGCTTGATGAGGCAACCTCTGCTCTTGATACCAAATCCGAAGGTGTTGTTCAAGATGCTCTAGATCGAGCTTCTAAGGACAGGACAACAATTGTGATTGCTCATCGTTTGTCCACGATCAAGGACGCAGACAAAATTGTTGTTATGTCTAAAGGAGACGTGGTGGAGGAAGGCACACATCAGGAATTGGTGGCTAAGAATGGCGTTTACCATGATCTTGTTCAAGCTCAATCTATTACCACGTTCATTGAACACGATGAGGAGTCACTTACTCAACCCTTGGAAAAGTCTCTTAAACTGGACCTGGAGCCAGAAGTAAAGGAACTTGATGACGTCATTGTCTCCGAATCGACCTCTAGTGAAATCGTCTCTAGTGGCCAGGAGAAAGATGCTGTAATCAAGCGAAATGTTTTTCAACTAATTAGCTTGATTCTCCGATTCAACAGGGCAGAGAAGAAGTTCATGATTTTGGGTGCATTTGCTGCTCTGTTGACAGGTTTTGGTTATCCAGCACTTTCGTTACTTTTCGCAAAAATAACTCAGGCCCTTATGGTGACTCCTGACCACTACGGTTTTATGCGTCATGAGATTAATGTCTACACTGGATACTACTTCATGGTGGGCATGCTAATGTTTGCACTGTATCTAGCGATGATTGGCTGCTTGTCTTACTCGGCGCAAAAGCTTGTTCGGACAATTCGGCACAAAGTGTTTCGTCAGTATCTGCGAATGGATGTCGAATTTTTCGATAGAGATGAAAACTCTGCAGGTGCGTTAACAGCTACTTTAGCTAAGGATGCACAGTCTGTTGAAGGATTCGGTGGTGCGACCTTGGGACAAATTTTACAGTCTACTGTGACTCTCTTCGGGGGTATAATTGTTGCTATCGCGTTCAATTGGAGACTTGGTCTAGTTGTAACTGCTTGCGTTCCAGTTCTAGTTGGATGTGGGTTCACGACCGTGTATGTGATGCTTCAGTTGCAAGAGAGAACCAAAAAAGTGTATGAGAGCTCCAGTTCATATGCCTGCGAGAGTATATCTGCAGTGCGCACCGTCGCTTCATTGACTAGAGAAGATGGCGTTTGGCGAACATATGCTGATAGTGTCGAAGGCCAGGTGCGACGTTCGCGTAGTGATATAGCCAAGTCGTCTATTCTTCTAGCACTATCACATGGACTGACCCCATGGGTAATGGGACTAGGCTTTTGGTATGGAACCACTTTACTGAAAACATATAGCATCACATCATTTCAGTTTTATGTCTCGTTCAGTTCAGTAGTATTTGGCGCTCAAGCAGCAGGATCCATTTTTTCGTATGCCCCAGATATGGGTAAAGCTCGTCATGCGACGAACAACATCTTCAAGATTCTTGATGTAACACCTAAGATAGATACCTGGTCAACAGATGGTGAGGTTTTAGATGCTGACGTCGTAAAAGGCAATGTGGAGTTTCAAAATATCCGTTTTAGATATCCAACCAGACCCCACGTACCGGTATTGCAAGGACTGAATCTCAAAGTTGAAACCGGTCAGTATGTTGCCTTGGTCGGTGCATCCGGATGTGGTAAGAGCACTACAATTAACTTGATTGAGCGATTCTATTCACCTCTATCTGGTAGGGTGCTGTTGGACGGGCATGATGTATCCTCACTTAATATTAATGCCTATCGGAACCACATTGCACTGGTACAACAAGAACCTATACTCTACAGTGGCTCGATAAGAGAAAACATCATGCTTGGTACCATTGATGGTCAGGATGCAACTGAAGAAGACATGTTTGAAGCTGCCCGTAAAGCTAATATACATGATTTCATCATGTCTCTACCAGATGGCTACGAAACCTTTGCCGGTGCCAAAGGATCACTTCTTTCTGGAGGACAAAAGCAGCGCATCGCCATCGCCAGAGCTCTTATCAGGAACCCCAAAGTGTTACTATTGGACGAAGCCACCTCTGCACTAGATAGCGAATCCGAAAAGATTGTACAACAAGCACTGGACGAAGCGGCCAAGGGCCGAACCACCATTGCCGTCGCTCACAGACTGGCTACTATTCAGAAAGCGGATATCATCTACGTATTTGATGAAGGCAAGATTCTAGAATCAGGTACACACCAACAACTGCTTGCCAATAAGAGCAAGTACTATGAATTGGTCCAGATGCAATCTTTGGACCGATAATCTCAACTCTATTTATTACATTTCCTTTACGTCAAACTGCATTTAGATCTAATCTCCACTCTTTATTTTGAGCATTTATATCGGACAGCCTCCGGCGGCTGGGGCGCTGCCCCAGACCCCGTTGTGCTCGCTTCGCGAGCAACATTGGACTAGGCCATGGCGTTGAGTTTCGCTGTTTCAACTTCTCCGCGAAGCGGAGAACAACCAGGTCTGGGCGGAGCCCAGCCGCCGGAGGCAGAGATTCTACGGGTCTGGTTTCAGTCTTTCACGCCTTCCATTTCTCTTTCTATATCTTCCTGCTGGCGTTTTAAAGGCCTTGCCATCACTCATGGCGACCATTTCGACCCATCCTATGAGGCATGAGAGACAGACTCGGCCCAGGTGCCCAACGCGTATCTTTCGCATTTCTGCAGGTTTTACTTAGTCGATCAGCCCAGGTCAGCCAGGCCTGTGGCTTGTTATCGCACAGGTCCTGCAGCTGCTACCGCCCAGCCCACCCCCATCGACGCCCTTGCGTGCTGCAGCTGGCCGGTGCACCACCGCTAGCACAAACGATTGGTTGCGCTTGGTTCGCTTGCTGGGGGTGGCGCCTCCGGCGGCTGGGGCTTTGCCCCAGACCCCGTGGCTCCTCGAGCGGAGCTCGAGGAGAGTCCCTCACTGTTAATTTCGAGCCAATGCTGGAGATGATCTGGAGTTGGGCTGGAGATGAGCTGGGCTAGTGCGATGGATGATCTATGCAAGGCACCCACCCCAGCTGTTTACAAGGGGTCCTGCGCAGGTCAACAGCCGCTCTCTGCACCCCGACATCTGTTGTGTTTGGGCCACAGGGGGGAGCCAGGGGGAGGGAGGGCTGCCTCCAGTGGCTGAGGCTCTGCCCCAGACCCCGGAAAGGCTGACACAAAAGATAAAAAGACGACATTCGCACTTTCTCTTTTCTTCTCTTTTCTTCTTTTGCTCTACAGACTAAGTTGGATAGTTTGTGACCCTGCGATTTTCCCCAAAGTGTTCAAGCGTTTTAAGTGCGATAATTTGTTTTAATTGATAGTGGGTTTCTGATCTTAAATAATTATTTTGGTTAACTTCGGAAGGTTAACTTTAGTTTGTGAGTATAAACTTTACGACTTACGGACAGCGACGACAGACAACAGTCTGCTCTAAGACAGTCTTAGAGTGGTTTCTGTGAAGTATCTGTCATAAGAGACGAATTAGATTGTTTGAATAACAATCTTGAGCTACTGTGGACACATTTTGGTCCCGATCGAGATCAATAGAATCTCTTTACAATTATCGATAATATTCGTATCCTTTTTACAAAATCTTGGAAAAAATAATAAAACCTACAAAAAAAAACATCTATTATTCATTACCAGTAAGAACCAGAACAGAAAATAAAAGAAAATAAAAGAAAATAAAAGAAAAAAAAAAAAAAAAAAACCAACTATTATTATTGTTATCCCATTGTTATTGTTGTTGTTACTGTAACTGTTACGTTCTTACTGTTAGTGTTACGGTTACTGTTAAGGATCTGATTTGAAACAATGCCTTTTCTTGGTCTCATTATCCACCACTGCGCTGGGCCCCTTATTGAACTTTATGTCGAGGTCTTTCGTCTCTATGGCCATATCCCCCATTCGGAAAATGCTCTTACCGTTGTAGATGTCGATTGGCGTTTCCTCCAGGGCCCTATCCCCCATTCGGAAAATGCTCTTACCGTTGTAGATGTCGATTGGCGTTTCCTCCAGGGCCCTCTCCCCCATTCGGAAAATGCTCTTACCGTTGTAGATGTCGATTGGCATTTCCTCCAGGGCCCTATCCCCCATTCGGGAAATGCTCTTACCGTTGTCTCTGGTAGCAAAGATCTATCCAACCTCTATCCGGGCTTTGTATACACTGCAACTGACTACTCAGTATATATTTTGTCTGCTCTGTTGATGTTGTGTGTTGGTATCGCAATTTCTTGCTTCACCCTTGGCTACAAAAGACAGACCCAACAGAAAGTTGTTCTTGCTAAGCAAGACCCCATTGAATGCTTGGTTTCCCAGGTGGAAGATTGGATCAAGCCGAGTAGTAACACTGAATGGCAGTATTATGAGCAGTATTGTGATTTTGATATTGAGAATCTCGTAGAATCCCACTTGTTGTTACTGCCTTCCGACTCTGAATCGGAGCCAGCTACTGAGCAAATCGAGCCAGTAGAGAAAGTAGAGAAAGTAGAGCAAGTGGAGGAGATTGAGGTACCTTTTTGTGGCCCTTCTCTCACTTTGGAGACAATCTCTTCAATTTTGGAAGTAGACCAACTAAAGGAAAATGATGTCTCTCCTTGTGAGGCTACTCTTATCTCGAAGACAGATTCAATGCCGGAAGTGGACCAAGTGGACCATCTAGAGGAAACTGTACCTCTTTGTGAGGCTTCTGTTACTTCGAAGGCAAACTCTTCAACGTCGGAGTTGGACCAGGTAGAGGAGAACAACGTAACTCTTTGTGAGGCTTCCCTTACTTCGAAGGCAAACT